>PVJD01008983.1:0-67156 GCA_004026545.1 Mormoops blainvillei
GTATATCTTTCTTGGTCTTATCATACCTGGGATTTTAATAATTTATAAAATAATTAAAATATAACAATGGCTAAAAAGAAAATTTTTGAAGAGAATATGTTTTAGCTTATATCTCTTTTCAGAAAAAAATTAAGCACTCAGTTCAAAGGGATAATATTATAATTGAGCATTTATGTGTAATTCAATTGCCTGATAATTCAAAAGACTGAAGTTGTTCTTATCCCTGAGGATTCCTGGATAAATAATTTATAATAGTCTTCCCAATCAAGAAGAGATGAACTAACATATTTTGGTGCTAGAAACCAGGACAGAGACTTCACTTACAAGTATTACTTTAACTCGAAGACCTGTCCCACATATTATTTCCCCCATTTTCAAAAATGAGAAAGTACCCTAGGTACAGAAAGCCCGAGGGACACACTCCTGGTCCTGGAGCCAGTGAGTGATGGAAGCAGAATTCACACTCACGCCCCTCCTTGCAGCAGCCTGAAATTTTCCCTCCCCTGTCTGACACATATGAGGGAATTAGGTGCCCGCACATTATTTCTTTCGTATTTTGCTGTGTCTTGCCACAATTTAAGTCCAAGACAGGGAATTAGAAGTTAATCTTGTCATTTCAGGGAACTGGAAATTAGCTCGTCCTTTCTAATGCTAAGTTATAATCTTTAGAAAAATTCCATCTTTTAAAAATATAAGCTGAACACAGGGCGATCTAGTTTTGCCAAATTATCTTTCTACACATCAGTTGCATACAGGTGAGAAAGAGGAATGTTTTTCAATAGAGGTATTAACATATACATATATGACATATTCAGAGATTTTGAAGGGAATTAATAATAAAGAATTTCTATTTTGGAATATGTAATTTTAGAGAAGATTGGTCAGCTTAGGGAGAAAAATTCACATGAGTGTAAAGTTTCAAACAGAAATAAAAATAGCCATAAGAAGGAGTTTTAAGTAAGATCCACCCTCACCATGCAGTCAATTAGTTTGTTAAACTAGTTCCCACACTGTAAATTTTATAGGCAACTTTCTTACTCTTTTTTAAAAAGAAAGTACTCTTCTTTCCTATGCCTGTGGTAAAGAAGCCAGTACCTTCAAGGGCCCATGGGAGCTCTTAAAAAAAAAAAAATCACTCTTCTACTTCTTGGCCACAAAAGAGAAAGTATAATACACGCATATAAACAGGCTCAGGTCTGATTCCCTCATACATGAAGTTGATTAGGTCCCATGCTAGGATATATTTTGCTTTGTTGCAAAAGACACTTTCTCCCGTGATTGCACACGGCCCATGGATACGAAATGCTTCCTGTCCTTGTACACACTCCCGTCACTCGGGCACCACCGATGCTATGCTGCGACTCGGTGCCGCTCGGTCTCGGTGCGGCCACGTGGACGGAATGTGTGTGGTGGTTCAGAGAAAATGAAACAACAACAACAACAACAAACGAATGCTTTCTGTGACACTAAGGAAAATATCCTAATAGGATTAATAGAAAAGTTGTAAGAGAAATATGTCAGGATCTCAGCAAAACCACTGTATTTAGGGGATGCCCTGGAAAAGAAAATCCATGTGAATCCGCAAATGACTTGGAGGAAGGGCTAATTCATTACTGAAATGTCCACTTTCTACTTGAGAGAGGAAAGCACTTGAGAGAAGAATTATGTTTCCTCCTCTGCTCCCACTGTAGTACTGTAGAAAGGTTAGAGGAGTGGGCGTAGGCACAAAGGGAAGATGAAAGAAAGTGCTCGCTTTTAGATATGTTAATAAAACAGTTCCCAGGAATCGGATTTCAAACCCACAGAGTTTAGTATAGTATATTGATAAAACATTCTTGCATTTTTGAGTCAAAATGCCTCACCTCTTCTCTTTCTTTTAAGAAAAATAAAAGACATTTTTGGTTTCTTCCTCACGCTGTTAAAATAAAACCACTAAAGAGAGTGAGATCTGTAAAGTAAGAAGTATATGGAGGAAGACGAGACACAATATATTCGTTTATGTTTTAAGCTTTCGAAGATTTTCATTTTCCCCTGTGGCTCATTTTACTTTAAATTACAAGATCAAAGATGTTAAGCTGTGGGAGTTTTCAGCCCTAATTTGTATCTTAAGCAGAAATTCCACTAACTTCTCTCAGTAAAGCTAAGGAGGCTTTCTCATTTTGGTCATAAATACGTGCACAGTAACAGAAAATAATGGCTTCTACCATAATTATTATATATTTATACTTAGGTATAACATCTGAAATTTCTCAGGTTATTCATCATTAGCAACTGTGAAAAATTGACTAATTATAATCTCTAAGAATCTTCTAACTGGTAAAAATATGAAAATAGCTTTTGATTAGTTCTTATATATGAAAAAATAGTAAAATTAAAATATACTAAAATTATGTGGCCACGTGTTTCACTCTCCGTGACTAGAAGTGTGCAGGAGACACTTGTTAAAGATATTTGAGTATAGAAATATTTGACTATTGTAAATCTAGTAACCGTATGAATTTAATAGTTCTTGGATAAATCTACATCTCTTCATCTGTGAGCACTTGTCTCATCCAGGCCACCCTTCCTCTCTGGTCTGGATGAGGGAGAGCTGTGCGAATTTCTAGTGAAACATTCCAGACCACAGAGTAAGTCTCCTAAAATTGAGGTGCACTAACCTCAGTCCCCTGTCGCTCACTTTAAAACATTAACTGACTTCCTGCTGGCTTTCTGGATGACGTGTGTGAACTCTTTTTAGCATGGATTGCAGTTCTTCATGGTCCAATGCCTGGCTGTCTCCCTGGGATTCTTTGTTTTCCTCTACTCTTCCCACTGGACAGTCCAGTTTCAGAAACACCTGCTCCTGTGTTCAACATACCGGTGTTACCTGCTGCTTTGGGGGCTTCATTTAGCCAAATTCTCCTCAGCTCTTGAAGCTTCAGTTTTGACATTGTTCTTCTATGACGCCTCCATGAGCCCTCTCACTGTCTTTGTATTGGAACCCTTCCTCTCGGCTCTCTTGACACTTCAGTAGTTTATAGACTTGTCCATACTTTGCTGAGGTTTGAGACCCTTGGGGGCTGGGACTGTGTCTGTCAGGTGAGGGCAAAACTTTAGAAAACTGCTCTCATGCAGTGGATGCCCAGTGACTATTAATGTAACTGGAGACAATGAACAACATCACTTGTAAACTATATAAACATTCTTTTGTTTTCAATTTAATGAGGCTACGTTTTGAAATGTTCCCTTTATCTGCATCTTAAAATGGCTTTTTTTCCCTTATGAATTTAGATCTTAAGTTCGTTGCACACAAATGCCATTTAATAAATTTCTCTGGTGCCCTAAATAGTTATCATTCCAATCCTGAACAGGAATTAGTACTCAGCTTTTGACCAAATTAAATGTTTTTATATCTATCTTTGTCTATATCTGGATCTAAATCTATCTAAATCCATATCTATACAGCTTATCTGTCCTCACCCTGAAAGCACTTACTTCATTATACCATACGGGCTTTTTATTGTTGACTTCACATCTTTATCTTGTTCAGTATACTTGTTGTTTTGTATGCCAATGTACTTTGAATTGTTTTTATATTTAAAAAACAATTTTACACAGGCCAGAAGTTCCTTCATCAACTGTCATTTAAGTTAATTCCTTCACATGATTTTATTTTAGGTATATTGGATTAATTCTCTGCTATACATGTATTTGGTAAGACACAGAAATAGTATGTCAAGTACACAGTGTTTTTATAATAACTCGGAATTAATAACAAAATTAACTTCAAGAACTCCTATAGAAATTAAAAAATGGAAAACATTTTTAAAAATGTATATACTCATAAATAGAATAAGTTTTACTTTTAGTATAGGGGAGCTCATATTTTGAATAGAGTGATTGGTGAGAAGAAGAATATAAAGTGTAAGGGCAATTTAGTCCTTTATTAGGGACTTATTGATGGAATTTTTAAATTCTTTTTGATTATAAGTATCTTTCACCTAAATAGCGTCACTTGCTATAACATTTCTGCAAATGTATCAAATGACCTCATCAAATGACTTCTTAAATAACCATGTATACAAATATCATAAGAAGGTATAACTTATATTTTCAAGATTATTCAGATGAAACATTATTTGACCTGAATAGCTCAAATGTACAAAAGAACTACAGTCACTTTGCAGTGATTCCTGAATTTAAACATCATGGAATGACTTACAGAACATTTCACCTTGTAGGTTAACTCAAAGGAACTCAAATTGGTACCTGACATATCTAGATAAACATTTAAACTCTGTATTTAACTGTACCTATAGTTAACTTTTAGCCGTGATTAAAGCCCGGATGTTAGCATGCCTTGGCGTGTTAGGGAGCATGAAAACATGACCTAAGTCCTGCACACAGTCTTAAATGGAATTCACAAATAAAAATAGTATCAAAATATTTTTAAAAGTCTAATTACAATGTAAAGCATATAAAAATGACAATTATGTCTTTCTGTTATGTCAGCACAGCAAAGTTTCCAGAAGGAAATGAATAAAAAATGACATGTACGTAGAAATACAAATACAAAAATCAAGAGTGGGAGTATATGGCACTAAAAATATGCTAAAATAAGCCTGAACGACAGTTAAAAAAATTAAAGGAAAAAAAACCCACACCAAAATGCAGAATAGCTTCTGTGAGGCATGGGTGGGGGTGTGTGGAAGTATCAGAGAGCTCCCAAGCTAGTGCACACCTATGGTTTGTGGAAATAAGATTCTGGAGTTCAGTTCAGAGAGCGGAGCTGTACCTTCTGTGTTGCTTTTCCCCTGGAGATAGTTTTTGATTTTTAATGAGGCTGCTGAAAGATTAAGAAGCTGGCAGAGCTTTCAAAAAGCCTATGGAAGTAAGAGGACAAAAATTGGAGTCCAGAGCTCACGAAAGATAAGGAAACATTTTAAAACTCCAGACCATAGGTGGGTCCACTCAAAGGGTGATATGCACTTAAAGGCTCTTAACAATTGGGAAGCTCTGCTGGGATCGGCTGTCAGACCTCATTAGCTTTCAGTGTATCCAGCCCTGCCCTAACTGTTTGCAAATTCTGGAAGAAAACAACATTATTCAATCTGTATAATATATTTTTCTCATAAGAATGTCTAGAGTTTAATAAAATCTCAGTTATATCAGGACACAACTACACACAATTTAAAACTAAAACAAAAAATAGATACTAGAAAAAAACAACAACAAAACAGGCCCATAGGAAAGTCAAATGTTAAAATTTATTGCCACAAAATCTTTAAAGTAATTATGATTATATGTTGAAAAAATTGATATCAAGGTAGAATATGTAAAAAACTAGAAAGTATAAAAAGGAATCACGGAGACATTTCGGAGCTTTCAAATACATAACTGAACTTAATGCGTGGTGCCAGGAGGGTGCCGAGAATATTGGGGAGAACACTTGGTAACATATATGATTGTCCAACCACTATGAAACTAATTAAAAATAATATTAAATGTAAACTGTAGTTGAAAATTAAAAATAAAAATGTGAAAAAAGAAATGAAAAAATTAAATTCAGGTATGTTCCTCTATGTCTTAGCTCCCTATAATGCTTATGTTTCTTGTGGCTGGTGAGCCTTTGCTTAAACATTGCTGGGTATAAAAAAGGAAGCCGATGAATAAAATGATGTTATTGTAAATCAAAACATCTTCCCATACACACATGCCTAATTTAGGAATCAGAGGGAGATTCTCTTAATTTTTAGTTGTCCGATGAATGTTTACTTTTAAATTTAAAATGTTCTTTACCACACATCACACACTGATAATTAGATTCTTAATGTAACCTTATTAAAAATTCCTATTAATACAACTCCTATTAAAGAAGAGGGATGAAAATGGATATTTATTTTTTATATGTGAGGAAACTTGAGTTTTCTGAGTCCTAATTCCATTCTTTTCATTGCCTAATGCTAATGTTGTCTCTTGGTCAAATGTTGGTCAATTGCATTCATTTAATGATTCATACATTAGGAATTGTTAATTGAAAAGGTCCTTTTTATACAAGTGAACTCTTTGCATGGGTGCATATGTATTGTAATGAATCTCTTCTCACTCATTGTGTATGTAAATATAAGTATAAACAGATACTGACTCTCTTAATTCTATGCATGTATATATGCATGTATCCATGTATGTATGTGTATATATACATATATTTACATATCTATAAAACTTCAGTACACCAAGGGAAAAAACAAAATAAAGCAGATACAAGTACTTTTCATAAAAAATTACTTACTGTTATTATTTGCAGTTTTAAAAGCAGTAAGTTCAAGGTTACAGAGTAATGTTTACATATTTGTAAGCATGAAATATTACAGATTGGAATTATCAGTTTTGCTTTTATAAATAAATTATGCATACTTATTCTTTTTTTGGAGGAGTCTGCCACTTTTTATAAAGCATAGTTTATTGTAAACCGTGGTAATGATATATATAAAGATCACTTATATTTCATTATCCCTCTTTATTTACATTCTCATGAAAATTGAAATACGCAATCATGAAAATTGTGTATGTATGGCATATAGTATTCAATAAAGAGAAAACAAATACCTTTTTAAATTTCTCACCCTTGACTTTTGCAGCTCTGCTTTATGAATACATTTATAAGTCAACGGTTCTATTTCTTAAGATGATGAACAGCAAATGTTTATTTAAACCCTGGGCTATTTACTAACACATACATCAAAAGTTAGGCATTATGCAATTATAGAAGATGACTTTCATAACTGCACAAACCAAAGAACCATTTCTTTACTGCTGATATGCAAATTGCAAAAGCATAGAACAATTTATGAATATCAAAAATAGCTTTCATTTTAGTTTATTTTGAATCTTTGAAAATGCATGCTTTTAAAACTCTTTTATAAATTTACATGTACTTGTTTAAGCCAAAATACAGTTAGTTGCATTACACACGTGCATATTAACAATGTTCTGAAAAGCTCCAAAACTTTTTATCATCTCATGGACAATTTCATTTCTTGATTAAATTAACCAGTGTTCCCCCTGGCTTGTTTACTCAGTCAACTTGCGTGGCACACTTATTTTAATTGATAGTGCAAAGACAAAACTTTGGTTGAGTTTGTGCCTCTCTGAAATATACTCTGCATATGGGAATCTTATTGCCTAGATATTACATTACATAAATCGTAACATTATGTGGTACATAGGTGTGAGACTGAACCATCATAACTAAAAAGTAAACAATACCAATGCATTAGCTTAGTTTTATATAGTAAAACCTCAGTTCAACAAATATTCCTTAAGTGTCTCTTATGCAATGTTATTCTTCTAGGACAGCAATAAATTAAACAGAGTTATTTTGCTCCAAAGTTATTGGAGCTTACAGTTTAGTAAAATTGAAATATAAGATGTGAGTACAGTGGATTGGATATTTTTGCAAATTCTGTTACTCCTTCCCGTAAAGAGATAAGACCTATTTCTTGCTTCGAACCTGGATAGACCCTATGCCTTCTTCTGCTGAAGAGAATGCAGGGGAAGTGTCACTGCGTGATTTCCAGCGCTGGACCATAAGGCACCTGTGGTTCCCATCCTTGCAGTTAGATATAAACCTCCTTGGCACGCAGCTCCTTGCTGGGGGGAAACCTTATCCAAGTAGAGAGACCACCTCTCAGTGGAAAGACTCAGCTGAACTCCCCACCGACAGTGACAACCGCCAGCCTTGGAGGGGCGTCATCTTAAACGTCCCCATGGTGGAGCCTCCCTGTGACTGCCGCTCCAGGCAGCACCATGTAGAACGGCCCGGTGTCCACACGTAGAACCACAAGAAATAATGAGCAGTTGTTGCTGCGTTAAGTAACGGCATCTGGGGGCGGAAATGGAAATCAAAACAGAAGGCGAATTTAAAGTTTTAACTTTGTTAAAAGATGAAAAGTAAGTGCTAATTATAAAAATAATAGAGTGTTTTTCTTCTCAACCAAGTTTGAAAAGTAGTTCAATTACACCCAGACCTGCCACATTTTTCACAAGAAAATCAAAAGCAGCCCCTCAAGGCAATTTTACCCTAGTAATACATTTAATTAAAGGATTATTGTTAATTTACATAAATGGAGAGATCAGAGAATTGGAACCAGCAGAGAGGGGACCAATGTGCTACCGGGAGAAGAATTGAAGTGACTGGCTGTGATGCTCATATAAAGTCAGGTCTATCTGATTGGTATACACATTGTAAATGAAATTTAATAAATTGATATTTTGGTCAATATATGAGTCTTGTGAGTTTATCTGGAAAACATCATTTCCAAGAAATTCAGAGTACATTGATAAAAATGAATTTATCCTC
The DNA here is from genome assembly GCA_004026545.1 of Mormoops blainvillei. NCBI lineage: Eukaryota > Metazoa > Chordata > Mammalia > Chiroptera > Mormoopidae > Mormoops > Mormoops blainvillei. The sequence goes on from PVJD01008983.1 coordinate 8,342, forward strand.
AAAGCACACAGCATAGACCAGCAATCCCCAACATTGCTTGTCTCCGAATGGCATCTGGGGAATTGTCGTCAACTGTATCAGGTTCCCACTCTGGCCAATCAGTGTAGTGTAGGATTTCTGGGTATGGGTCTTAAGCATCATTTTGCTTTTAAAGCTTCCTAGTTAATGTATATGTAGTCATATTTGTGAACCACTGCCCTAGTCAACTCTCGTTCTATTAGTAGTACAGTGCTGCCTGGTGAATTCCACTAAAGTATCCAGTCGGACTTTCTAAGAATCATCTCTCTTGTCATATTTTCTTTTTTTAATTGTATTTTTAAATTGTATTTTCAACTGATACAATAACACTTGTATAAAAGAGATTTTGCCATGATAATACGGAGCTGTTAGCGCGTGGCTTTTTGCTTTCTGGCTCAGTGATCTGTGAGTCACCTGTGGTCAGAGTGCCCTGTGGGGCTAGCGGGGCTTTTCTCCAGACTGCAGACCGCAGGGGAGGTTCAGCACTTCTCCACACAGCCGTTCTTCTGTGACCTGTGCTGAGGGGTCAGTGGTTTCTAATAGCATAGGCTTCTTATGGCGGGTGGCAGAGGGAAGGATGGCCAAACCTGCCATGTGTTTTCAGGCTTAAACCCAGAAATGGTGAGCTTTCTGTCACATTCCACTGGACAAACTACCCCCATGAACAAAGCAGTGGTCTGCGAGGCAAAGATGTATCCTTCATCGACAAGGAAGACAGGCAAGGACGGTAAGGGAGGAGCCTTTGGAATTCATGCTGCTGCTCACTACAGAGCTCCTGCATGTGCTAACAGCACGGTGTACTCGAAGCGTCTCGGCAAAGTGACGCAGAAATAATTTTATTTCGCAAGTAGCTTTCTACACCTCTATCAAAGCTCTTTTTATTTAACACAGATTTGGCTAGCGTTAACTTACTGTTTAATAGTCACTGGCAGGGAGAACATTTTGATTTACTTTCTAACCAAATATGTGGTCTTGAATAAGCTTTTATTTTTCGTACTTTATATTGTCACTTAAATTGCTGTGTAAAAATGTGTTTCATATATGTTTTGGAATAGTATTGAAGATTTTGAAAACACAAATATCCCTGTGAAGTAAATATAATATTAATTCATGGACTATGTCCTTGTAAGCATATATTTTGTAATGTCTATTGAAAAACTGATTATATTTTAGTTATCTGTACATTATTGTTCTTCATAATTGTCAAAATTTCGAACAGCCCTTTGATATCTTAATAGAGAAAAGTATATATAAAAAGAGCTTTTTGGTATATTTTACTAAAGTGAGGAATAGCAGGCATATTTCTGTAATAAATTTTGAAAGCACAGAAATTACCATAAAAGTCTTTAGGAAAAAAATTTTTTAAAGATTTTATTTATTTATTTTTAGAGGGGAATGGAGGGGAAAGAGAGTGAAACATCAATGTGTGGTTGCTTCTCAAGTGCCCCCTACCAGGGACCTGGTCTGCAACCCAGGTAGGTGCCCCGACTGGGAATCGAGCCAGTGACCCCTTGTTCCACATGTCAGCACTCAGTCCACTGAGTCACACCAGCCAGGGCTAGGAACAATTTTTTAAAAATTGTATATCAGAAGTTTATCTTTACTGTGCTATACCCCTATTAATATTGTTTTAAAGGATCATCATAAAGACAAATTGTTAAACTAATTTTATAATAAAAAGACTGAGAGTTTAGTTATTAAATAAGCTGTGACATGAAATTTGAAGCATTTAGTTGGATGTTCTTTTTGACTTTTAAAAAATAACTATCATTCAAAGAAGACTTCCATCAGTTTCAACTCTATTCATCTTCCTCTGTTTAGACCTATTGAAGAAAACAAAAAATAAAAACTAGTTATGTTCTAGTTTCCAATTCCTCTAAGAGATTTTTAATTCATATATCAACAAAAGTTAAAATAACTCAAAGTGGTCAGCAAACAACTTCTTGCCAATTACTATAATTGATCTATGACTAATTTGCAAGATTACGATAGGAGCATGAACCATGGAAGCGGCAAGGCAAGTTATAATGCAAACATTTTTTTCTTTTATCTTCTCTTTCTTTTCTCATTTTTTCACTTTACTTGGCATTTTTATTTTCCCTTCCTTTCTTTCCTTCTCCTTTTTCCCATTTATTAGTAAAACTATTCAAAAATTAAATCTCCTATAGAACAGAATTACTATGTTGAATAGAAATACTCAGCCAGTATAGCTGACAGACCTCTTTTTCCTCCCAGAAGCAATCTCTGAGGTTTCCTTGCAAACCACTGAAAATAAAAATGATAAAATGTCTGCCAAAGAGACCCGTTACGTTTGCTGCTGTATAGCTTAGCTGGGAAATGTAGAAGACAAGCACAGATCACCAGCAATAATTCGGCAGTCTATGAAGAATATATCTAGGGACAGGGTGGAAACAAATGATTAAAAAAAGAGAATTAAAAATATAATTCCTAATAATAATTCCTAATTCCTGTTTGTGGTCTAATTACAACATTTAACCAATCAAAACAAATAGCCAGGAAATGTATAAGCCTTGGCTAAAATCATGCAATACAATAACCTCTCAATAACCACCCTGGCCTCTGCTTTAGGCACTGGTCTCTGATGACATCTCAGTAAAGCTCCCAGGTGGCAGGCAATGACAATATCAAAAGAGTTACATACGGATCTATATTCAGATACTTTATTATACTGAGACTAAATGACTATTCTATTTCCTAGAATCCTTTTAATTTTTTTTTAAATTACAGTTTACATTCAATATTATTTTGTATTAGTTTCAGGTGCACAGCCGAGTGGTTAGTCACATACCTTACAAACTGTTCCGCCCTGACATTCCCAGTACAAACCTGACACCATGTACAGTCATTAGAATATTATTGACAATTTGCCCTGTGCTGCACCTTCCATCCTCATGGTTGTTCTGTAACTACCAATCTATGTTTCTCGATCTCTTCACTTTTTTGCCCCTAAACTCCCTCCCCTCTGTTTCCTAGAATCTTGAAGCCATCTGCCAGATTCTCTTCTATAATCATCCACTAATCTCAGAGAGACTATTGAGGGAATAGTATGTGATATTTTGTGACATTTAAAGAACTGGCCTGGAAGTCGATCCATTACTTTTATCTAGGCTTCGTGTGTCGGAACAAGTCACGTGGATCCATGGAGTTGCAAGGTGATGGGAGATTATGCTTCCTGGCTGCTCATAAGAAAATGAATTGATTGGTAAACACATAGAAATAAAGTGTAAATAAATATGAATACTCAACCTTGATTGAATGCCTTGATTAAGCATTCAATAAATAACCTCTAAATAGGTAAACAATAGATTAAAAATAAACACATGAAACCATGGGAACCCTAATAAAAAGAAAGCTAGAATAGCTATATTAATTTAAAACGAGGCAAAATTCAGTACAATGATAATTATCAGGGATAAAGAAAGACAAAACATAATGATGAAGTGGCCAATTCTTCAAGCATACAAAATATTCCTAAGTATGTATACACCTAACAACGGAATAACAAAATACATTTAAAAAAATAACTGATAAAACTAATGCAAAAAGACACTTTATAGCTGGAGATGTCAAAGCCTGAATACCATGTTTTAAGCTTTATCAAATATGCAGAGAAACAAAAGATGCCATGACATTATTTTTCTTGTTCTTTATTGTCACAATATATTTTGAAGTTTTTTAAGAGATGGACAATTATGTCTTTTATAGGAGGCAGGTTATAAAGCAAAGCCTCATTGATGTAAGAAAAATTCCCATTATAGATCACTAGTAGTTTGTTTTACAGCAAGGATCATAAAACCAGAAAATTATGATTTCAAATCGTATTAGGAAAATTAGAATGGAATTAAAAAATTAAAATGGAATTGGAAAAATCAGGGCCAAAACTGTCGAGATCTATCTATCTATCATCTGTCTATAATATCTACCTTCTATCTTTCTTGAAATTGTATACATCAGAATATCCTTACATAATATTGATCATAAAATTTTGCATAATATTTTTCTTTAAACTCATATGGTCATTGGATATGTTTTACATTCATTAGTATTGGTCCAGTTTTTGGTCATATACAAATCATTTAATGAGAGTCAAGTAGTTTTTCAAATTATATTATCCCTTTTGTAAAACTTATTCATCAAATATATTAAACTAATTCAATGTGCCAGGCAAAGTGTAATTTGGGGGACAGAAAACAAAATATATGCTTTCATTCCTCATGTAGCTTTCTTTCTAATGAGATAAACTAACATTAATTAAGTAATCACACAGGTAAATGTATTATTTAAAATTGAAATAAATGTTGTGGAGGAAAGGTACTGAAATCTAGCCATGCAAAGTTCATATATATATATATATATATATATATACACACACACACACACGCATATATATTTCTCTGAAAAATTATAGAATTTTATTTTATTTCAAATGCTATTTGTGTTGATGATTGAGTTTTACTCTTTGCCAGCTTTACTATTTGAAATGATACATGAAGACTGTTGTTTTGTTTTTAGTCAATTACTCCTTAACAGCATCATCACCCTCAAAATGCTCATGAAACTCCCACTCATGCCTGCATTACCATTAAGGGATAGTTACAGGTGATTTCTAATAAATATATATTAATAAAATAAAAGATTTATAAGAATACATATGAAATCATTCCATATTGGTCTTTAATAATAGTTTACTGTAACAACACAAACTCTACTGAGAATGTTTTATTTCATTTTAATCTGCCCAGCCTTTCCTATGGCTTCCTTTTTTTTCCAAGAAATAAAATATGTAAGATTAATACACCAGAAAATATGATCTGCTGTTGACACCACGGTTAATGATAAACCAATTACACAGTAAAGATAGCATAAATTGTACTACCTTATTTTATAAGCAGAAATTAAAGATGATACTGATGTTACAAACACATATAAACTCAACTATGTAATTATCATTTAGGTAAGTGGGTCTAAGCAATATTTTTGTTAATTAATCAATATAATGTAAATAAAAGTAAATATACCACTATTCCATTTTGAATTTTGAAAACAGGCTACAGATCTAGTTAAAATAGAACAATAATAATTCAGGCAATCTTAATGAAAATTTCATGTCATTTTCAAAAGCTTTAATAAATGTTCTCACCATTGACAGAAATTGTCTGGTTAATGGGAATGTGAGTTAACTACAACTGCTCATTTCAACCTAGATTTCACAGTAAAAATAAGAAAAGACATTTGCCTCCTAGGTACTTACCAATTTCATTAGAATGATTTTTTTTTTGTAGTATAGAGATTCTTAGGTGATGAAAAATACTGATTGCTTCTCCTTTGTAATGTAGCAATAGTTCATGTCTTAGAACTAGTTCTACTGTCAAAGTGAATAATATTTTAATATGTAGGTATGGCCTTATTCTTCCTGATGGAAAATTTTGAATGAATGTTGACATTAAGAGAGTTTGTTATCAGTCACTTGAGTAGTATTGATGCCAAATATTTTGATGATGTGTTCGAGCTTAATGTAAGATTTTGGAAAGAAAACCAGAGGCTAAAATGTGTGCCCAATATCTCTCTCTTTGGGAGGTTTGTGTAAACCGAGAATCGTATATTCTAGCAAAGCAGGAGGGCTTGTTGGAAAATGGGCCTTATTGGAAACTAGATTTGAAATTATATTGTTTTTGCAGAGCTGTTAGAGCTCTCGAAATGTGTTTGATGTAATAACCATGCTTTGGGTTTCTAAGCCTTCATAAACACTAACCCCTAGGAAGCACAGAAATCACCAAATTGATTCTTGCCAAACCAAAAGCACATCTCTAAGTATAACTGCGCCCATTAAGAAATTAAGATATACTGAAATAATGCTTCAATATTTACAAACCCATAACATTTGCAGACGCCATCATTTGTTAAAGATTTGGAGTACCCACTGTGTGTCTGTGTAGATTTAGGGGGTGAACGAAAGACAAGGGCTTTCTTATCAGGGCTGGTCACATTACAACAGTGGTGGTAAAAATGAACACAGAGTTAACATCTAGGAAATGTCTAAACACCAAATGGTCCAATCGCATTTGCTGCTCTAGGAAAACTAAGCACTGAGGTAAGAGCAATAGAAATAAGAGACAAAGAACTATTAAGTTTCATGCATAGAAAAGAAAGGTTATGGATGCTGAGGCAACTTCACAGCACTTGAGAGATTGTCAACCATCTTCATGCGAAAACCTCATAAAAATGAACCTGGTAAGACCAGCATTGGTAGCACCATTGGTCTGGATGGTGAAAATTATACTAACTAGTTAATAAACTTGCCCACTTTTTATACAGAAATAGACACCTTCTGATAGTTATATAATAAACAAGATGTGTTTGAGTGCACAGAAAACATAAAAGAACTTGGTAAAAATAAACAAAACATTAGAATCAGTAAAATCAATAGCTTGAAAAATGTTTAAAAATGCACATGGCAACACAAGAGAGCTGGGAACTACAACTATTCAGTATAACAATGCATATAACATTTTTCTCACATATTGAAAAGGCTACTGGGTTAAAGCTGTTGACAATGTGAAACTGAGAAAAGGAATATGATCTGGTAAATAAAACTTCTCTTTGAGTAATTATCTTGACATTCTTAATTAATACATAACAGTGTTTTTCCCATTAAGAAAATTAGTTGTGTAATCCAGGATTACAGGGCTTCATTAGAGTTCAACACTGTCAAAATAGTAGTAATGGATGTGGTCTACAGAAAGGCTGGATAAGTGGAATTTCTTAAATTACGGTCCCTGTTAGCAGACTCACACAGGAATTAGTATGCAAGATATTTTTTGGCAGATGCTTTTAGCAACAATATCTACAGGAGAGTGAAGAAAGCAGGATCCTACAGAGGGATGTTTGAGCTGAGATGCATTTGCAGTAGTCTCCTGTCGAACCCGTAGGGACCTCTGGGACAAGAAAAGCACTTCACATTTGTCCCAAATTACAACCAGAGTGCTGGGTACATGGAACCCTTCATTGGCTGACCATGAGATGCAGGAAGCAGCTACATTTAATTATTTATTATTTATTGAGTTGATTGGGGCGACACCGATTAACAAAACCATTCAGGTTTCCAGTGTACAACCCAGCTAAACATTATCTGTACACTACATTGTATGCTCATCGCACACAATGCGATTATGGGCTTGTAAATATTGAAATTTGGTTTGGCAAAGAAAAGGCTCTTTCTGTCCCCATTTATCTCCACTTTGTCCTCTCCCATCTCCCCTGCCCCACTCTCCCTCTGGCCATCACCATACAGCTATCTGTGTCTATGTATTACATATATAAAGTGGTACCTCTGTACTTGTTGTTAATTCATTCTGGAACTTGTGATGAGCGCTGAAACCAATGAGCTCCAGATAAGGAAGCGTTTTCTTTTGCAGGATGGTGTTGTGACTTACATAAGTTCTAGCAAGTGCAACAAGACCCAAGCAAGTGCTGAGTGCTAAAACTTTTTTTTCTTATCAAAGTGCAAAATATGACAAGTACAGGGTTCTGAAGTTGAAAAGTACTGAGGTCTGACTGTATATACATATATATGACATATGTAGTAAATATGTACTTTTGCTTAATCCCTTCACCTCTTTTTAGTTAGCCCCCAACCTCCCTCCTCTCTGACAGCTGTTTGTCTGTTTTGTGTATCTATGCTTCTGTTTCTATTTTGTTAATTTATTTTGTTCATTAGATTCCACATAAATGAGATTATATGGTATTTGTCTTTCTCTTACTGGCTTATTTCACTTTAGCATACTACCCTCCAGGTCTATCCATGCTGCTGAAAAAGGCAAGGATTCCTTCTTTTTTATGGCCACTTAGTATTCTGTTGTGTAAATGTACTAATTCTCTTTTATTTACTCACCTATTGATGGGCACTTGGATTTCTTCCAGGTCTTGGCTATTGTAAATAACGCTGCAGTGACCATAGGGGAGCATATATTCTTTCAAATTAGTGTTTCGGGTTTCTTCAGATACATTCCCAGAAGTGTGATCACTGGGTCAAAAGGTCATCATCAATAAACCAACAAACAAGTGTAAATGAGAATGTGGAGAAAAGGGAACCCTTTTGCACTGCTGGTGGGAAGGCAGACTGGTGCAGCCACTGTGGAAAACAGGATGAAGGTTCCTCAAAAAATTAAAAAAGCAGTAGCTACATGGAGATGAATGTATTTTCCAGAGAGAAAGATGCTACTGTGAGCAGCCTGAGGTCTACATTTTCGGAAACCAGGGGAACGAGTGCCTCTGGGAGGGGACATGTGCGTGGGACACTGTAATAATCAATACTATCGACCTCTTGTGAGTCTCATGTCATTTGCGTATTAGAATAAGTTCAGCCCATGTGGATATGCTTTTCCAGGATGAAGCAAAGTAAAATGTACCAAACATTTGTCAAAAAGGACAAAAATACTATTGGAATAGGGGAGAGAGAATCAACTCAACTGTACGGAAGGAAAAGGTAGGAGGATTTTTAAATGCTGGAGCATGAGGGGAAGGTTGGCCAACATGATTCCACTGTCTGTGTTTGTAGTTGTCCCTTATCAGAGTTACGCTCCATGCCACCACCCACAGTAACTGTGAGACCAGAGCCCCATCTTTCTTTCTTGATTATTATTTTTCTAGGGGGTGCCTCTCGGGTCTTTGAGAAAGACATTCCTGGGTTTCAAATCTGACAGGAGGCTGGGAGATTTACATATCAGAGAGGTAGAGAAATAATTTTCAATTCCTAATTTGCAATTTTAAGTTTCCTATACTAAACACTCTAAGAGAAAGGAGGTCAGAGGACGACTATTAGGAAGAAACCTGTTTAACGTCGAAACGCACTGATGGGAGTGTTACGTCTGAACAGGTCAGACTCTAGTTAGTATTTTTAGTGTGAAAAAAAAAAACCTTTAAATACAAAATGAGTGTCCCAAAACCTTATCCCTATTTATAATGGCACTTGCTGACTACTTAATTTCAAGAGTGGGCAGGAGAGTGCTAAAAGATACCCAAGTGGACCACATGATGTCCAAATGTTGTATTTCCCCTTTTGTGTCACCACGGTTCTATCTCTCCATGATAATCCATCACACCTCTGCCAGGATGGTAACTCCTTTCTTTACCTGGTGGTCTTTTGACATGAGGAGCCCAAAGTGACAGGATGGCAGCTGTAGCTTAAAATTCAGATCACAGTCCCTGGTTGGAAGAGCTTCCCTCTGGGCACCTGGATCTCTACGTGTAAAGCTTCAATTTGGGGAAAGAGAAAGAACAGATTTCTTAGCCTGGTTGGTTTCAGTGCTTAGTTTCTGGACCAATCTATTGTACTAATGGGGAAAATAACATCATTTAATGATTGTTGGTTCCAGGTGCATATCACATCTTGGGAGATGATAATATATTCTTGCAGAGTGGGGTTCAACAAGATGGCACTCTATTAGACTGGTAACACATCAACCACTCAGTGATAGGCTCAGTGGATCACATGGCCATGCCTTCGCCGCCCTACTTCCTTAATTGTAAGCTGGGTACTTTGGTCCAAGGTGATTTTATGTGAGATTCCATATTGGTAGATCATACCCTCTAAGCCTTCACACAGTGGTTCCAGCTGACAGGAAAAGAAAATCCAGTTGAGGAACAGGTGCCAATGTCAAACAAAGTTTATCTTGCTCTTTCCAGCTTGAGAAGGCAATGTTGTACTTTGTTTGTTGGCAAGTTAGCCGTCTGTCACTTTGAGGAATAAGTCTGCATGGAAGTTCGGCCTTGGTCCCTGTTACTGACAAGTTGGGCTTTCAGGTAGGTGTACTAGGAAGCTAGATCAGCCATTTTGAGTGACAACCATATTGTGCCCATCTCTTACCTCCATACCTCGCTTCATTGCCATTCTGTTCTTGTACCAATTGTGCCAGTGATAGAGGGGCTAGGGATAGAGACTGGATGGCATACTTGGCAGAATCTTTGTCTACTTGATCCCTTTGTGGATCACCCATAGTAGATGTTTCCCTATGGGCATTAACATGTAATACAGAGATTATCATACTTCCGGACCCCCTTCTAGGTCATTATATCACTCCACATGGCACTGTCTCAGACTCCAAGCCCTTAATAATTCTTCTCTTTCTCCTCCTCCTTCTTCTCCCTCTCCTTCTCCTTCTTCTTCTTCTTCTTTTTTGGTCCTAGCCAAATAGCTAAGCCGTTTTCCACTGCAAAGCATCCATGTGCACTTCTGTGTTAAACCATTTATTTTACCATGCAAAGAAGATGGCCAGGTACCCTCCCCAAGGCTGTGCCCTTTGCAAACATTTCTTCATCCTGCTATTTTCAGGGACACCCCTGACTGGGCTACATGCAGCAATAATTTGCATTTTGCTTGCACTGACCAACTGAGTCAATCCTTCCATGAACTGAAATTCACCTTCTTTCCTTTTTGTCAGCGTGTCATAAGGAAGCCCTCATGTGATCAGGGGCGTGACCTAATGGACAGACAGAAGTGAAGCACTGAATAACATGTGGAATTGCCCAATCTGACCATGCAACCTGTGCCCTCTGAGCCTACATGCTTAGTCCTGAGTACTATAGAACGTTGGTGGGTCTACCCAGCGTTATGTGTTGGTGGGTCTGAAATGATTCAAATTGGATATTCAGCTCTGGCTGAGGAGTCACTTGCTGCTCCACGGCCGGATGCTCACTTTCCACCAGGGCTCAGGAATACTCCAGGACCTACTTTTCGAATGATGCTATTCATCTCCTGCAGATGGCTTGGCGTTGCCTTGTAACCTGAGAGGTCTATGTTGTTTTTCTCCTACTTAGATTTGCATCAACTCAGCTCCATACTGATATTCCCCAGTGTGACGTGGTCCCTTCTGAACCTGAAGAAACCTACCAGATATAGTGTATGGTAGAGGTTGAGGGGTGCTGCGTGTAAGCACTTAATTTGTCAGAATTTAATTTCTGTAGGGACCAGATTAGCAAAGTAGCTAGGAATGTGAAAGGACTACCACTTCTGCACATTTTGTAAGGCTAGTCATCCCATTACCCCCAGCTTGCCATTATATTTAGTCAGGGAGATGTTTGCATACTTAGGGAATTAAGATGTTTGTGTTACAAACACAGAGATGAGGTAAAAACTGTAGAGAATTGACTATGTGCAAACAAGTTCCTGATAAATACCAAGCCACATTTCTATAAGTGAAGTTTCAAAATATATGATTTGCTTTAGAGAAGACAAAAATTATATTTCAAATAGAAGCACCATCATTTTGTCTCTTTGTAATACCACAGTGAATATTTGAAATATTCTAGTAAATATTCAGAAATTATTTAAAAAATTTGATCCTAAGCAATAAATTGAAAGTACCATGTTAAAAATATAAATGTTGACATTTTATAGTATAGCAATACAGATTTTTTAATGAAGTCACAAAGACAAGAATAATTGATAAGACAGGAAAACTTTCCTTAAGAACCCATCATATTATTTACTCTAAACTTCCTTTATTTTTGGTTGCACATCTTTTATTTTTATCTTCTTAACCTTCTTTCCTTTGTAACTCTGTCCGACCAATTACTAATGGCAAAAGACTCGCTTATCCCTCAAAACTTGAATTTCTACCTGTTTTATGATAGATGATCTGAAACTCCTTGGCTGTTGAAACCATGTCTCATACTGAAAACTATTCTATGAATACAAATTTAAAAAAAAAAACCCATTTGAGGATTTGATACAAATACATTTTGTAGATCTAATACAATCTTAAAGATCCAATACAAATAAATTTTGCCTGTTAACCAGCCTGTTAAACAATTTTTTACTAAATTTGTTGAATTGGATTCTGTCTGCTTTCTAGGTTTAGAATTATGCTTTTAGGTTTATTTTAATATTTAGAACTGATAGCTTAATAAAACACTGTCTTGCATTAATGAGAATGGACACATCTTATTTTGAAATTTGTGTTTATTAAATTATAACCTGTCACCTCTTTTCCTCTAGATATACTATCCAAATGTTCTTTTACTACTTAATGTTGAACAAACTATTTTAATAGCATTACTTTGTGATATTTTCTTTGTACATGTTATATTTATTTTTGGCTTAGCATTGCCTTTATATAGTCTAAAATGACATGCAATGCTTTATTTTACATAACCAGAAAATAATTCCCTGACAGTTGATTTTCCTAGGCTTCTATTAGGTGAATAGATTAAAGTAGTAAATGATATAATCTCAGTACTTATTTTAAAAAACTATGCATAAAGACACTGATCTCTGATAATTTTCTTTTAAATAATACAGAAGTTTGAAATTAATTATGAGGTTGCTTACACATCATCTTTTTCAGCATACAAAATCAAGGCTACCCTTCTTTAATTCACTGAGGAAGAAGACGATGTTAATATAAGTAAATTTTCCACATTCCTGATTCTAAATATCGAAATAAGAGACAAAAGCAATAAAAATTTGCATTATATCTAGATATTGGGATATTTATAGATACACCCATTTAAAAATATAGAACAAAATACAATGAATATGCAAATAATTTTGGATAATTATAGATACAATGAATACAAATTTAAAAACACAACTAAAAACACATAATACCTTAAGTTGTTTACATTCTAGAGTTTATTTAAAATTATGTTTTTAAAGTTGAATACTTTCTACTATGTGTTTTTATTTCCATTTTAAATGTTGAAATAAGGCTAAAAGTACTGATAAACCCATTGAAAACATAATTTTACAGCTGAAAACACTGTCCCCCCAAAGTATGGTTTTTGCAATGCAAAGTTTTAGTTAAAGAAATTATAATAGTGCATTCTTTGAATGCTATCACCAGTCTCCAGCTACGTATGTTTCATCAGAAATAGCTATAAAATATTGTTCTGCAAAATGTTTTAAGTAGGTTTTTATGTTATCAGATTTTTTTTCAAATTCTACACCTATCCACACATTTACCTGCTGTTTCATGCTACAGTCTATACAGGCAGACGGCTTTCACGCATCTCCTATGTCTGTTAGTTTGCAAACTTCTTGATGGTCTAAATTTCTTTATAGTAACATACAAGGGCTAAAGGAATATTTTTTGTTTAATTCTTAAATATATTTTTGTTCATAGTATTTTGGGGGCTTATAACAGAACTCTCAAAATTTAAATTACCACACAGGCTACATTTGATCCAGAAAGATCAGGTCTTCTAATAGTTCATTGTCGCTAGCAGCCTGTGGGGATGAATAACCTAAAAGACCCCCTCAAAACCCTTAGTAGTTCGGAGTATCAAGCTATAGAAGCACATCTCACTGATATCCTGTAAAACATAATTTAGTTCGGATGCATGAAATTGAAATCTTGTTCAATGACATCACAGGTCAGATTTGTTAGAATCATAACACTTCATGAAATGCGTTAAGTTTATAATGGATCATAAGTAGAGATGATACAAAAAATGTTATCAGGTTTCAAGATTTACTGAAGTGATAAATTTGTAACTAGAGGGCCCTAACCCTTACTGTAATTAGCTCTTTATGTAACTTCATGTTCAGTGTATAAATTTTAATTATTTCTTTTATTTTCCACCAATGGGAAAGTACCCAGAAATTTCATTTCATAAAAATTCTCTTGAAATAACTAGTTCTTCTGATGAGTCCTAGAGACTCATTCAATGCTGTTTATTCAGTTACTTTATTTATACTTGAGAAATTACTGAACAAATATTGTAATTCACTCACATGAGTTGCAAATTAGAGGCATGCACAGAAGTGAGATAGTGTTTGACTATAAAGGAGACAAAAGGAAAAGGAAAAGATTCTAGTGTGTCCTTAGATTGAAAAACAAAACAAACTTATGTGTACTTTGTCAGCTACTTGATTTCCATAAACGTTGGTGGGATAAATGTGCATTGTCTACTTTAGGTTGCTGATAAGAAGCAATACATGTTATAACCCCATTATCATTATTTGTGTTCAGAAAAAGTATGTGCCTAAGCTTTTCTAATTAGGAGCTATTATGATTCTGACCTCACTTTTGTGTCGTTGGTCCATTCGGATGGCTCATTGCACCCCACCGAGTTCGCTCTCCTCACCCTGCCCAGAGTGCGATTACACGGAATGCGATGGAAGGAACGATCAGGTAGCTCTTTTCAGGAGCCTGAGGTTCATGATCAAACAAGCGTTGAGGTCAGGTCATGGCAACGGCCTTTCTGTGGGCCTCGGGGACACTGCGGCTTTTAATTCCGGCCGTTCCCTATTCATTTATTCATTACTTTATTCAAAATTTATTCAGTGACTACTGGGGATAGTGAAGAATAATATAAAGTGTTTATACTTTAGAGTCCAGATAGAACTCAACTGAAATCCTGCCTTTGCTTACTAACTGGCTCTCTGACTCTGTGAAAGCCACGGAAGCCCCCTTACCTTAATTTCCCATTCCGTAGAAACAGCAACATTATGATCTAGATCAACCTTGCTTATATTTCTCTAGGAGCAAATGAGAAAACAGACGGAAATAAATATAAAATATTTGGACTGATGTACCCAGTGATGATATGGTCGCTTCTAAAATGTGGTGGGTAGTAAATTGTTACCTTACTGTTTTTGTCCTGCAGCTTCTATTGATGGCGGGGTTGGTGGCGTCGTGATGCTTTCTGCCAGAACATGTCTTCCTCACACTCGGGCCACACACTGTGGGTTAGGTCCCAAGTCTAGTGTAAAGCTTATGTCCCTAAGGCTGCCCAATCAGCACCCCAAATGTCTGTTGTTGCAATGAGTGGATCAAAGGTGGACACGTGACCCGCTTTTCCCTAAGCGTGCATGTAGCTCTCATTTTGAGGGGCCGCAGCTGACTTCTTGCTGGTTCATGAGGAAACTCTCTGTCCAAACATGTTCTGTCTTCAAATGCAGCAGAGGTGGAGTGGAGGCTCAAAGACAGTAAAAAAAAGAACAAACCCAGGTCCTTATGCCATTCCCACCCTATTAGAAAATTACCCCTGTGGGGGATATATTAACTTTTTAAAAACATTTTGAAAATAATGTTCTGACTTTTTATAAAACAAGTTTTAAATGATATAGAAGGAAACTGCAGTTCAGGACTGTTTAGATTCATCCATGTTTTCTAAGACCTTATTTTTTTTTTTTTGAGCAGTTTTAGGTATGTAGGACAATTGAGAAGAGAGCATAGAGAGTTACCACTTATTTTTAAGATAAAATGCTAAGAGACCACGTGTTATATCCCAAGTGTATACATTACTGTTATGCTTTAATAGATGAGCATTTTACATTGTGAGATACAATAGATGCCATATCTATAGACTTCACGTTAGAGCCTATTTTAGATGATGAATCAGATGAGCTATCCTTATATCTATTGTTTATATTTTAGCCTTGCACTGATAGATATTCTCACAATTTTCTTTTTACTAATTTCTTCAAAGAGTATTTTTGAAATTTGATACATTTTCCACCAATCTATCAAATACCTCTTTCCTATCAACACTTCCCAACAGAGAAAAATTACATTCCATTGTGGAGTTTTATAGTTAAATCCTAGACTTTACAACTGTCTTATAAGGTAGGATATACTGTAGATTCCCTCCGATGGAAGTCAAAGATATTTGAACTCTTCTCCCTGTTGATGAATTATAAGTGATCTGGACCCAAAAAAATGAGGAACTTTATCTCCATATACCTAACTCACTTTAAAAGAGAGGGAGAGAAAGGGGGAGAGAGAAGAAGAAAGTTGCTTGCATGTGTCACTGTCTAACAACCAAGTTTCCCTTTCTACCAAGTCTGTCACATAGCTTCTATTATGTCCCTTATTACAAGTGACAGCCTGACAACAGTGGGGCCTTTCTGTGGGGACTTTATCTTTATTTCTGAATTCTGAAGCCAAATGACCTTGCTGTTGGACTTCATAAGCCATAAATGTTTGAGAACATAATGTGTATGGAAGAATAACACTATTTTTTTTGCCAGATTTGTAGGATAAAATTCTTTATAGAGCTACATATTGTGCTATGCTTTTTGATTATTAAAAGTAATATATTTTTAAACTATTTGGGAGTTGGTAAATAAGATATAAGCTAAACTCTACTAACACTTTCACCAAACTTTCCTTTTCATACTAAAATACTAATATATGTTTGCATTTTATTTCAAAAATTATTTTTCTTGCAAAAGGTTAGAGATTGAGCAGGATTGTTTCAATTATAAGATTCATGACTTGTTGCATTTTATTTTGTTTAATAAAAATTGTTCTTATGACTTATTTAAAACATAAATATAATGCAGTATTAGCTATTTGCTTGAAATGTCAGTTTATAGCCCCCTCAGATTATTCTAGGTTGTAGAATACAAGCATAAGGTTTTCAAAGGATTAGAGGTGTTTAACTTGTCTCTGTTTGTTAATGTTCTCAGGCTTTTTTCTTCCTGTCACCCTATCTTGGGGCTTGTCACCACCTCTGTCATCATTTGCCAATAAAAAGCAGGATCAAAATAATTCTGTTGTCTTCCCAAAGTTATGCAACTTGTGTAACTGGAATTCTTAACAAGAAATGACTTGTGGGGTATAATCTTAATTCAACTTCCTACTTTGTACACCATTCTGTCTCAAAGTGCTCAGTGGGTAGCCTGCTTTGGAAATGAGATACTGGCTCTTCCACGATATTATGGTAACTCTTTTACTTTTCTTTGTTCTTATTTATTTATCTATTTTTCAATTACAGTTTACATTCAGTATTATTCTGTATTAATTTCAGATACACAGCAAGGTGCTTAGAAAATCATGTAATTTACAGAGTGGTCTCCCAATGTTTCAAGTACCCACCAAACCCCACAGTAGTTACCAAGATATTATTAACTATATTCCCTATGCTGTACTTCACATCTCTGTGACTGTTTTTTAACTACTAATTTATACTCCTTAATCCCTTTTAGACACCAAATATAAACTGAGTAACTACCGAGTCCAGTCATATGCAATAGTCAAAATTTAGAACTTGGTTCAAAATTGAGACTTCACTCTTGCCAGGACATGGGTCAGCTATAAACAAATTCTTCTTTCATTTTCCATTTAGGATTTCAACTCCTCCCCCAGTTTGTAGACTCTGAGTTATCACCTTTTCACAACTGGAGCAAGAAGAGAAGAGCGATGTGTAACAGTGTCCTTTCTTGGCTGTCACGTCCAGACCTGACACTTCACTGTGGGGGCTAGGCAGGACTTTAAGCTTACTCCCTCTTTCATGAAACCACCTTGAGGAGTTTAGAGAGCCCTTCTCCTTTTCCCCATCAGCTGGGGTTCTCAACTGCTCAGCTCTTGAGGTGACATCCAAGTGTCTTCACATTGTGTCTTACTAATCCTTATCCATCTCGGAGAAACATACCTCTTGCACATGGTGTCTACATGGCCACGAAAAACATGTATGTATTCATTTTCCCAAAAGAATCTGAGAGTGCAGCTTGCATTCTAATTATCAGCCTTCTGGTCGACCTTCTATCTTGTCCCCCTAGGCTCATACCTCCAACTTCTTTCTTCTTTAGAAACCATTGGTGTGACTGAGAGCTGACCCTTGTCATGGGGAAAGACGATGGGTGTATTACAGTCAAGAAGCTCCCTGATGCAGTAGTTCTCTAAGTGCAAGGTTGATCTTAAAGACCTGGCTCTTGTAATTCCTTCAGTGCATGGGAACTCTTGAAGAATCCTCAAACTGGTTACATTCATGCCTTTTTTTAAGTCCCACTAAGTGGTCTGTATTATAACAGACTCTTTGGGGTATTTATACATTATCCTAAGTGTTAATTTTTTAAAGCCTGTTACACTCAGAAAGTAAAGGGCAAAGCCGGTGTAAACTGATTGTCAGCACTGAAATCTCCCAGTATATGTTTATAATACTCAAGTAATCCAACAGTCCTGTGCATGTATCAAAATCACACTTAAGTAATGGTAGAGTGATAACGTCTAATCCTCCAGAAGAAGGAACATTCTAGAGCTATAACTTTTTGCCAGTGTTTCCTTAGTTTCACACCCACATGCACAGAAACAAAAGGAAGCCCCACAATTTATACTTATGGAAGGCAACTTTTAACAGCTATATTTCTTGTCATTACTTCAACAGGTACATAGCGATTATTGAAAGCATTGATGCTGCGTTAGGTGCTATTGTGATGAAACTGTTGTTTATTTTTAGGTCTTGACATTGAGGAAGTTCTAATTTAGCTAAGCACAAACCTTTTTATTCAGCTATATACCACGTGAAACAGATGTGGTATATTCTATTGATGAGAATAATGTCAAAGCAATGGAATAATGTTTAATGTATATTAAATTGAGCTGACTCTTCTGCTTATAAAACCATGGCATTTTGTGCTTTGAAGTCCTTGAGCTTTTTGTCTCTCTTTAAGAAAAGTGAGGTTTTGATGCTTGATAAAACCAACTTCCATAATACTATATATAGTGAATATTTTAGCAATTAGAACTGTCAGCACCTAATTGGACTCCCTTTTCTCTGTGCCCATTCTATAACTATATTTAGTCAGAGGGAAGGGATAAAATGCTATGATAAATATGTACTATTAAAGGGAAAGACACCACAGGACAGAAAGACGTATGGCAATAAGAATGAGGAAGGAGACTGTGACAAAAGAAATAAATGACACACGTAGCTTAGACACCTGAGTAGGGACAGTTTCGATGAAGATGAAAGACAGGAAAATTAAAACTAAGAAAGAAAGAAAAAAAAAAGATTACTGGAAAATGATATAGACCTCCTAGGCATGGTTTCAAAAGCTCACTGAGATAAGAAAAGCCTTTGAAAGGATAGATCATTAATCACTGGTATTTCAATTAGCTAATATCGACTGGGATGGCAATTACAGCATTGATAAGAAAGGGCTTCTTTTTCTGGAGGTAACACAGGCTGTTTCCTGACAGATTCTTTGAACAATCCACCGGAGCCTAGGCTATTATACACTTAGCCCTAATGTGGTTGGGAAATGAGACAAGGATGAAAAATAAGATAGTGGTAGAGAGTCTTCTAAAGTCTAGTGATCACAATGTCATCAGAATGCCAATGCCCTTGAGGTTTTATGTGAAGCCATCAGAACAAAAGCACTGGGCCAGAGTAAATAAATACAATAGGCTGTTAGGAAATGTGCATTAAGCTTTTAAACCTTGATTAAAATCAATTTCGGTAAATTTGTGAAAAAAGTTTTTAATGGCAAATCGTAGACTGGCTTTCTTTCTATAGAAGGTTTTTCTTTCTTTCTTTCTTTGAAAGCAAGTATAGTAGATCTAATTTCTATAAATATAATAATGTCCCCTGGTTTGGGGAGGTATATAACAGCTTCAAAACTTCCTCCTAAGAGATCAGCCTATCAGAATAAGTCTATTTGCACCTCCTACGGGTTGATACGTGTGCACAGCTTTAAAAGGGGCCTTTTAGGTGTTTCCTAAAAGTACCAGGCTATATAACCCTCACATATGTGGTTATTACAACCGGGGAAGGTACAGGAAGAAAAGAGGCACATGACACCATACTAACGTTTTGCAGTTTTCAAACGCAAAACAGATTCATATGCAAGCTAATTTAAAAGAAAAATGTTTCAAAAGTACCAAAAACACATAGATGTTAAACTGCTAAGTTGGCCTTCTAAAGGCCTTTGAATCTTGGGTTCCGTTGCAGGAAAGGCACAGGTGCCGCCCACGGAACCCTTGTCTCCCACACCTTCCTTGACAGCCCCCGCCCCTGCTTTTAAATAGAATGAATTCTTATGAATTTTCTGGCCCATTTCCTTTTGAATTGTATTAGTTTTATTATAATGAAATGCCTTTATCTCTCTTCTTTTCTCAACTTATTCCCTTAATGGATTTGGAAATCATATTTCTGTTCAAAACCAAGTTCTGTTATTTTTCAGATGTGTCAACTTTGCGGGTGCTGTCAAGTGTTTCTGAGCTTCAGTTTGTTTGTTTGTTTGTTTGTGTTTTTTCAATGGAAAAACAAAACAAAACAATAGTAACTAACAGTATCAGTCCAGGTCCAATCTGGAGATAACCACCCAGTAGTTTATATGGGACTTTAAATATAAAAGGATTATTAAACCATGATATAAGAGTGTAAGATTTAAGCATGTAAGGGTGACATAAGAGCGAGATATAAGGAAGCTCTCTGTGGCATCCTAGACTGAGAGAGTGTCCACAGGAGGACAAATCGGGAGGAGGGTAAGGCCTCCTTGGGGACAGAAGGTGTGCGCTGTCCACGAGATGGCAGAATGGTCTGTGTCGGGTCAGGCTGGGGTTGTTCTGCAGTCATGGGGTAAACAGACCAAATGCAGACACCCAGTGCTGTGTGTGCTGATGCCATGGGTGCTAAGGAGAAGGTCCTGGACTCCAGATGGGCAAGAGGGCTGAGAGCCTAGAGAGAGAGTCTGTACGCTGGCCCCAGTTGCACAATGGGGACTTATCTTTCACATTTTGTAGCACTTCCTGAAACTTAATTAGGAACTTATACATTCCTTATTTATGTTAACTTTACCTCCCCTTAATGTAAACACGGTATATTTTCTCATTCATTCCTTTGTCCCTAATACCCAGCAGGACTCCTGGCAAAAAATAGTGCTGAATAAAAATTGGTCGACTGAACAATTGAGTGATTGAGTGGGGCTTTTATCTTTACCGCGTTGCATACTTCTTAGAAAGCAGTTGCCGCTATTTTATCCTCTTTGAATAAATAAGTTCACAATTCATCTCCCTTCTTCCCTCCATTCCCTCTACCCCCCGCTGAAGATTTATTAATGTTATCACTTTCAAAGACTTGTCAAGGAAGATTTTTCATTTCACGTACTAATTTAGAAAAAAAATTTGTAAGAACCATCATACTTACTTATTCTCTCTTCAAATCTTTGCAAAAAATGTTCTTTCCATCTCTATTGTTAGAATAACATAAAATTTTTAAAAATATTATCAGCTAGTTATATGACTAATACCAATAAACAATACCTAGGACTAATTAATTCAGAAAATGTGATACCATATTCTCATCACTTTAGGGTAGATACAGAAGAAATGTAACTTTGGATGACAGAAAAGAGGGTTCTAGTAGCTTCTATCTTTTTTAATATTAGTCCATTTTTATTTTCATGAGTTCAGAGTAGTTTTGTGATTTTCTTTGCTTAGTTATTAGGTAGACAATGACTGGATAACTAACTGGGAAAATGAGTAAACTGTCGCAAAAAGCCTTTGGACAGAATCTTCTTTATTAATTCAGATAAATTACTGTATTTCTCTCTCTCTCTCCTTTTCTTTTTTTCTATGTGACAATCTTGGATTGACTTGCAGGTTCAGAGATACAGGAGTCATAAGAAACAAATAACAGTCTTTTTCACCTTTGTTCGCAAAACCTCACCCTGTGACTTTCTCATTTTCTCAAAGCTTGTTGTCAATCAAACAGTTTTTTGCATGTCTTTTTTCCTTGCAGTTATTCATCAGTTGTTTTTCTGAGTAAACATTTTCTTAAATAAATTCACTTCGCTCTATTTAAGAACTTCGGGACGTTTATTTTTTTTTTACAGTAAAATCCAAATAAATATCAGCATAACTGCAAATGCAAAATCCTATGTAAAGTGAAAATTCTAAAATTGTAATATACTTCAGAAACTGATGGGTGGGGGAGGGAAGAACACAGTATAATTGGGGGGAAAAATACTGATGCCCTGTGCCTGCAATAAAGTAGAGATAGTCAACAAATCATTAAATTGCTTTGCCGCAGGAATGAAATGTAAATCCAGGGAGATGGGACTTTTATCACCATAAAGAGACATTGTTTAGGTTTCACCTACAGTTCTTTCTGTAAACTATTCACCATAGACCAGTAATTACCCTTGAGGGCCTTTGGTGAGAATTGAATTTTCATTCAATAAGGCTGACACTAGGCCTGGAGGGTAAGGAAGTCAAGCTAGCTGTTTGCAAATTAAATTATGAGGATAAGATAAAGATGCTGGGCTTGTCACTCTGTGAGTTGGATAGGATATTATTGAAGCATATGGATAGGTGGTGACAATAATAGCTGTTTAAACCTTTCCCTTTTTGATTTGTGGGGTTTACCAGATGGACATGAAGATGTAAAGAAACTTTATATTTGTGTTTAGATTTCTTTTGTTAGAAACAAAAAAAAAATGGGTGTATTCAGCAACAGATATAATTTTAAATAACATGAATACATATAGTTTTGAAAGCATCACTTGTTATATAATTCAAATAATGTCTAAAGTATTCAGTCTTCATATAAGTATTATATAATCTAAGATGGAGAAAATAGCTTATAATCTGAGTGACCATATTCATTATGTACAGTTTAGTTAATGAAATGAGTGACTACATTTATAAGTGAACATATATATGTGTTTATTTTATATATGTACATAAACTTTCTGTATTCTATATATACATATTCTTAGAAAAAGACATGCAACAGAACTGAAAATTGAATTTTTCCCTATTCTTAACTAATATTAAAATAGATGTTAGTTATTTGTCTACGGAGTACATTAGTGTTAGGGACGAAGAAGAAATTTTCCTCTGCCTCCTAGGTTTTTACAGCTGGTCTAGTGTTAAGTCAACAAGAGACAGATTAGCCAGAGAAAATAACCAAATGTAATTACATACGTGTGTATGGGAACCTCATGTGCCTGAGATTGTCAAAGATCCCACATAAATAGGAGGTGCAGAGCCAGACAGGTAAAATGAGGCATGTCACCCTGAACCAAGGAATGAGGCGGGACACTTTGGGCTTCAATAATTAGAAGTTTTCCCTGCCTTGTATCTAGTAATAACTCTTATTATGGGCAAGGCCTTGCTTTAAATGCTTTGAGGGAGAGATGAAAGGTTTTTTTGAGCCCACAGGGTCTCAATTGCTTTCGGCTCAAAATAATCCACATGGCAAAGTAGCACGTCCTGGTTCAGCCTTTTCTGAACCTCTTCATTAGCAAATAGGTTTACGTAAGCAGCCATTTAGTAGCCCACTAAAACAGATATTCATTGAAGTGACCATTTATATGCTGGGTTAGAAAGTGCATTGCTGGTGCCGTGGATATTTTTTTAATGCGTGTTAAGTAGCAGGGGTAGATAATTCTGAACTCTGTTCAAAAGTTGTGTCACATGGCCTTCCAGGCTAATCATACTATGGATTGCTTAAAGAAGTGGCAAAATCTGTGGACCTACATAAATATATAAACCCGAGTGGGTTAAGATTTGAATGTGACCCGTTTTAATGCATACGTTAGGGTAATTACACTGTAAACTTGATTTTCTGGTCTCTGAAGGCCTTGTATGAAAAAATGAAATGAATACAAGCCATAGATGTCCAAAATGTAATGTCTCTTGAGAAAACAATGAACTGAAGAGCTGGTCCTCCATCCTTGCAGCACTCTACCCAGCTGCCTGCAGGTGTTCGCAGACCCTCTGTCGCCCCCTCCCTTCTGATGGATAGTTCTAGAGACCTCCTGAACACCAGGTCCCACCTCCCTCCTGCAGACCCCAGAGAGCCACTCTTGGTATTCTTCCTTTTCTTTTCTGTGTCATCAAGTGATTCTCCTTTTGAATGAAACATTCATTTTGCTTATGCATTTATTTTTATTTATTGCTGCTATATCTTAAAAAAACACCAAAACTAATGCACCAAATAACAACAAACACACTTCTCTGAACCACCACACATTTGCTTCGAGCTTCTGCATCACGCCCCCCCCCTTTTTTTTGCTTCTCTTTAGAAGAAAACCTTTTGAGAATATTTTTCATTGTTTATTCACTGCTTCTTCTCCCAAAATCTTTGAAATTCATTCCCAACTGAGCTTCACTCAGTGCTGTGCTGGTAAATGCTTGACAACTAGCTTTCTGGAGAACAAAAGAAGCGTTTCCTCATTTGTATGGTATTAATATGTGCTCCCGCCACTACCAATTTCAAACTATCTGGGCCAATTTCAATCTATTTGATGTGGTGTTTGGAAAAAATATGCTCAGTTGGCTTCCTTGAGGTTTTTTTGCTTGTTTTTCCTACTAATAGTATTAATTAATTAATACTGTAATAATATTGATAGTAATAGTTTCACAGCATGACTTGGTGCCCGTATTTTAACTTTCATTTATTCACTCTATTAATTCAATGTATATTTTTGTATGCTGACAGCATGACAGGTATTTAGCCATGCATAAAGAATGCTTTTAATTAACATCAAGTCATCTTAAATTATCTATTTTATTTAGATTAAAAACTACACATTTAAATTAAAAAAGTTGAAATTAGTAGAGCAGAAAATTCCATTAATGTAATCTCAATTATAAGAATCATCAAACTTAGAACCAAAAGAGTGAGATATGTACATTCAGCGTAAAATAATATGAAATAAAATGATATAAAGCCAAGCACATAGAAAAGCACATAACACTAAGAATTTGGCCTTTTATTACCTTCTTAACACCATTTCATTTTGCAATCTGAGTATCAGAAAAGAAAAAAATAGTCTAAAGGGAAGTAAATGCCAAGCAGAATCACTAAGCTGAGCACTGCCTCAGCAAATTAAACTTTGTCCCGAAGCACAATAACTGGCTCTTCATTTATCACTTCATACTAATTTTACAAATGAACCTGGGGTACTATAGAATATGGATTATCTCAATTATAGAAATGTGATTTCCATTATCATTGCATTATTATTCCATTCTCCTTCTATCTATGTTAATAAGTCTCAAGAATAGCTTTGACTCATAATTCACTGCTAGAATTTTCTCCATCAAGTGCTCTCTTCCTAAGTGTGGTTATCCAAAATTCACATGTCATTATATTTAAATATGATTGCAAAGACTGGAATTAGTATAGCCCCCAAATGAGAAGCTAGACATTAAAAAAAAAGCATAAAATGAGTAAATGAGAGACATGTAACCATAAGCTTTTAATATCCTCAAATGCTCCAGGGAGACACTTGGGAGAAATGTGGAAGTGTGGTGACTTTGGACTCAAAACACTCCTCCTCTACTCATTCTCACTCTGGCAGTTATTAGCCATATAAACTTTTTCAAACCTTGCTTACTTTGTGTGTACTTTGTGGACAACAGTAAAATATATAGGACTGCTGTAAAGTTTATGTAAAATACTTAGCTGGGTTCTATTTCACATTGTATGTTTAACAGAGGTTATGGAACAAAATCCCAAAAGATAAATGATACACTTCCATACCCTGACTATTATTATTTTTAATGGCAGTGCACATTTCCCACCTGAAAATTCCAATTCTTTTAGTGTAAGATGAGTTTTTACTCTCATCGAGGTCATTCTTATTATCTCATATACCAGCAGACGACACCTGTTGTCAACAATATTGAGGATCAATTTCTTAGTCTAACACTTAATTCACCAAGCTAACATTTGACTTAGCTCTAATTTTTATGGCTTGCCATTCAAATTGAGGGTCCATTCATTATTGCTCAAACATGGTCATGCTTGTCCAAGCTTTTGCCTTTTCACATGTTATTTAATTTCTCCGAAATTCATTACTTACCTTGTTTGCCTCTGTGAATTATTATTCCTCCCCAAAAATCATTGATGACATCTCCACCACTACACAAAATCTATTATAATCTTAGCTGTTAAATTTTGTTTTTTGCAACTTATCATGTGACCCTTCCTTGCATTATAGTAATTTGCTTTTATTTAAGACAAAATATTGGGTTACTGTTTTATTGAATAGCAGTCTCATGTCTGACTAATCATTTTATTTTATACATTGCAAATCAGGAAGATGCAGAGAACATGGTTAATTGGGAATATTTTCTAATCTGAATGCAGAATGTGTGTTCTTTCACATGCACTGAGACATATAAATAAGGAGACACGAAATTTAAAAACTCATTCATGCTCCTCCAGGATAGTTATTACTGTATATTAATATATTATGAAACTAGAAAGGAAAATAATTTATTCAAATCATGCAAGAAAACAGATGCTCAAGCTAAAGAACAGGACAAAATGTTAACGGACAAGAGGGCAGTTTCCAGCTACAGGCCTGAGGCACCTCAGAGCGACAGGAGCGGGTGTGACTTGGAGTTTGCTCTTGGAAGTGAGGTGGAATGGACCACTTCGAACACTGATTGGGATATAAGATTTGTTCTCACTACTTCGTTACCAGATAATGGGCTTGGAAATTTGCAATGAGCCCAAGGCTGCGCCTTATGCAAATGCGTGTCTGTGGACGTGGGGTGCAACGGGTGCCACTTGGGAACAGACACTGCACTGAGATACCTCCCACCTGCATACTTGCTATGAAATATATCCATTATTTTAATGTGGTAGTAGCCCTAACCAATGTAGATGAGCCTAGGTTTAGAAAGGAGATCCCCAGAAGGAAGTTGGAAAAAGGCAAAATTAACAGTAGCTGAACAGGCTAGGTGGGAAAGGGTGTCCGTGAGAGAATCCAGCAAAAGGACTTCTAGACCCATCTTGTAAAATGAAATAAAACCCTAAGAGAGACAGTCAGCTAACAAATAAGCTATGAAATCTGGGTGAAATTGAATAAACACAATATACTAAAAATATGGAATTGCATATTAATAAATGCCAAATAGATGAACAAAACAATTACTTCCCATTGGAGTATTTAATGAATTATTGAACATATAAGGTAGTTATTGCCTTTTTAAAAATAAAATACAATATTGAAATTTTGGCACCAGGAGACATTCAGTATGCTTTCTGAATGACTCTAATCTGTGTATAAATGAAGGCATAAGAGAAAGTATTTAAAAATTATAATTAATGGGAAAAATAGTGAAGAGACAGAAGGAAGAAAAATGAAAGAGAAGTTAAGAAAAATAATAAGTAAACAAATATAAATAATTTGTAATATATAATAATCACAATAAATGTAAGTTGAATGTAAGCTGTAATTAATGTACAAGTATTATCTAGTTAATTTAAAAATCTTTCAATGTATTACTTACATGAAACACAACAGAACATATACATAAACATGTATATGCAGACAGTTGGGGAAAAATGAATCACAAGGGTAGACTAGGGAAATAATATCTAAAACACACACAATTTAATGAAAATCAATTATAAAGAATAAAGGAGGGATACTGAATGAGAAGTGAAGAAAGTTCAAATAATAAATAATAAACATAAATATTTATGAACCTAACAATGTACTGTTAATATATAGTACAGACTCTGACAGTATTAAAGAAGAAATTAACAAAATCGCAGAGTGGGTGGTTTAAATATACCTAATGAAATAGTTCTAGAAAGTTCAAGCAAAATAAGTTATTATAAAGGATGGAAAATATTTGACCACTAAATTAGTCAGTAGGGAGGGTCTCAATGAAAAGTGATATTTAAGCACTGATTTAAGAAAGGTGAGAGAATAAGTCATGAGAGAAAATTTCTTTGGGTAGAGAGACTAGCCAATGCAAATACCCTGAGGCAAAACATGAATGTTGTGCCCCAAGAACAACATAGAGGCCAAATGTGGGGGAACAGAAAGAAAGAGATGGGGCCACAGAGGCCACAGGGAGGAGACAGAGGTACTGAAGTCAACTTGGAGTGAATTCAAGAGAGATAAGAGGGAAGTTAGAGACAGTACGTGCAGACAACTCTATCCAGAGTTTATGAAGGGGAGCAAAGAATGAGAGCAGGAGCTCAAAGGAAAAAGTACAAAGGTATTTTTATTGGGTTTTTTTTTGCCATTTGATTTTTTTAGATATAAATAATAATAACACCATGTTCGCCTTGAGAGAGGAGCCTTCCTCTTTGTGGAAGAGGATGGGAGAGGATGGGGGGTAGAGACCCAGCAAAGGAGGCAATCTTACGGCAGAACATCAACAGCAAGCCCTCTGTGTCCTCGGAGAAAACCAGTGCGGTTGCGCACACAGTCAGAATCGGGCCAGGGACCAGTGTCAATAGCAAACCAAGAGAAAGCTGGTGCGCATTCTATAATCTCTATGTATTTTGTACATATTCTATAAAAATTACTGAGCACCTGGGGCGGGGTGCCACCCGCTCTGTCTTGAACCATTGCACAGAACTACATTAACTATCTCAGCACGGAACTACGTTAAACATTACTTAGCACATTTCATTGAGGTTTGGACCAAGGTTGATGCCGGGGCTCCAGGAAGGCCCAGGGGCAAGCGGACAGTTACCTGAGATTATTAGTTAGCTGAGCGCCTCAGACCAGCTGAGATTATCCCCGTCCTTACACAACCTGGATCCTCCTTCATAATCCCCTTGACCCGTTTTCTGCAGCAACAGTGATTAATCCTAATCATTCCAGCTTGCAGGGTGACTCCACTTTTCCTTGTTCTTCATGAAAGCGTGACGATTCCAGAACAGACAAGTAGTTTATAGTTTCATGGAACATTTATTTTATTCTTTGATAGAAAACTCTGTTTGGCTGTTAAGAAACCAATGGAGAGCAACAAAACTAGTCATCGGCTGTAGTTGGTTGAATAATGGCCCCCAAAGATAATAGGTTCTAATCCCACAAACCTCTAAATGTTTAAATGGTATCTGTTTAGAAAAGAGATCTTCACAGTTGTGACTACATTGAGGATCTTGAGGTAGGGAGATTGTATTGAATTAGCCAGGAGGGCCCTAAATACTGCATATAACGTACCAGAAGATGGAGCCAGAAGGGGGCTTGACACAAAGACAGAGAAGAAGAAAATGTGAAGATAACACAGAGAGCTTTGAAAATGCTGGCCTTGAAGGTTGGGATGATGCAACCACAAGCAAAGGGATGCTGGGAGCTGGAAGGAGCAAAGAACAGATTCTCTCCTCCATCCCCCAGGGGCAGCATAGCTTTAATAATACCTTGATTTCAGCCCAGTGACACCAGCTTTTGACTTCTACCTTCCAGAACAGTTTCCAGTTTAGTCCAGGTATAGAGTGGACTTTTCAAAGTCCATTCTATCACTCAGTAGTGCTGGCATCCTGGTTTTGATAAGATGCATAAAATGATCATAAAATAACTATGACCGTACCCTACCGTCAGCCATCCTTTGTGACACAGACACCATTGTTAGACTCTAGATGTTTAAGAGTCAAAAGCTGTGACCAGAGTTAATACTGTCAACCAAAACCTTGATAGCTCTGAGGTACATCCAGTAGTCTCAAGAAACTGTCAAAATGCAATGTGGTCTCTTTCACATGTGCGTCAAATGGGACACATTTTGGCAGGGGTGACCAGTCCAGCATGCATCTGTAGCTTCTACATCAGAACCATTATGCTTTACTTGGTATCCAGTCTATAATGCTGGATGTAGTGTAAGTATTTGTTCTGGCCTGTGTTTTTACAGAGAATGGTCCCTTCCTGTGACCATCTTTATGAGTGGCGCTGGTCATTCTGTCAGCAGCTGTGTTTGGTCTCATAGTTTGCAGCCAAACTCAAACAACAAGAGGTATCTATAAGCCTTCCTGTTGGTCTTCCAATGCTACCACTCAGTCTGGATGACAGTTGCCTCCTAATATATGCCATCGAATTTTCATTTAGCCAGTTTAGGAATTTAGGCAGATCCCTGTAAGGCAGGGGCTCCGGGGAGCAAGTGACTTCGCTTCGAGTGATGGAGTAGGAATTTAAGTTGTCATTAGCAGCGTAGCTGCCACTTTTTCATGTAACACCAGGCCAGCTACAGTCTTAAGTATAACATTTTTGAGTAAAGAGTGAGAAACCTTTTAGGCCCTTCCCTTGTTGGCCATTGAGTCCAGGCTGCAAACTCCAAAATGAGGGTGTCAGGCTAGTGAATTATGAAGCCTCCATGGTGGCTTCATTCAGTTTGCAATGGAGCTTAGTAGCCCAGTTAACAGTTGTCGTGATTTCCAAAGGCTTAGAGTTAGTGCCTGCATGAGACAGGCAGTGCTGTTGAACTGGGAAATGAAACCTCTGAGTACCCCACGGCCATCGAGTATTTGACTAATACTGTGGCTCTTCTTCTCCCGAGCTTCTCATTTGCTTCTGTTGGACCCCATAGCACAACAGAACACAGGATTCTTTCCCTGTGTGTGGCCATCCCTGAAGAGATTAATTCCCTCTGACAGTGCTGGATGTTCACAGCACAAGCACGTCAAGCATTGATATCAACTGCACACTGAGAAGCAGGAGGCACACAAAGTTGCCTTCCAGAGGCAGGCAGCTTTGGCCCAGAGGCCACCATGTACAAGGTCAGGTTAGTTCCCCTTCTGCACTGAGACCCCGGCCCCAGTCTGATTACTCCATTCAGGAGCGAACTCCCACCACAGAAGCTGGAATGCACGGAGTGCAAGGAGGAGAAGGGGGCTGGGTGTGCGGTTAGGGAGGATCAGCAGGGAGGACTTTTCCCCTCCTGACCTCTAGTACCAAAGTCAGTGCAGACAAGAGAGCGCTACTCTTCCCTCAGTGGGACGCCCTGGGTCTGGCCAACACCGAGACACAGAGGCCCCTTTCTTTGCACCCCGTGTGTGTCTCCATAGCCCCACCTCTTTGCAGGTTAGCCAGCCCTGGAGAGCACTTCCATGTTGGTAAGCAAGGCTTTGCAGTCGCTTTTGCATTTGTGTCCACTTTTTTTGGTTTGTTTATTTGTTTTCTGCTTAGCCAAACAAACCTCCAGCATGTTTGGCTCTCCCAAATCTCTGTGTCGAATAGCAAGGTCTTTATAGCTGAAAGCCTTTGTTTCAGTTCTGGGAGCCCTGTAAGCACAACAGCATTGCTGCCGGCTATGGCCATGGGACGTGCTGCCCCCTTGTCAGCACAGTACCTCTCCTTCTACCACCCAGAGGAGATAAGCAACACCCAATCACCATTCATGGGTTAGTTTCCATTTTACCTCTCATTGGTTGGCCTTACTAACAGATTGTGTATTGGGAGATCCTTACCCTTACCCAGCCCATCGCTTGGGCGAGAGGACTTGCTACATAATCCCAGGGCATGTTTCCATACCTGCGCTAATTATTGAGGCCATAGAATAGGATCTGAGAATGTATGCAAATGTATAAATATATATATGTATAAGTACTGAAATATATTTTATATGTAAGTATAGGTACAAATCATAAGCTTTCCTATGTAGAAAAACATGTCAGAAAAATGTTTTATTTATATAGTAAAATTATTAAATTAAAAAAAAAATTATGAGAAATGTGATAGACCTTCCTGAAGCATATAACTTCACTTCAATGAAGATCATAAAAGCAAATCAAAGTAAGTGGAAAGAAATATCACGTTATAAATACTTCTTTCAAACTAAATCATTTCATTCAATGCAATTTTAATCAAAATTGCAACAGAATTTTGTACTGGAACTTGACCTATGTTTCTGAGTTTCCCTTGGCACTATGAATTTGTGAGCACTGACACTCCCAGGCCCTGTGGAATTGACCTAGTTACCTGAATATCAGTGAGCACACGTAGGATATGAATTTCAGGAAATGAAAAACGATTATTTGAAATTCATGCTTTCCTAACAACAGTGACCATTATCTGATTCCAAAGGTAAGAATGGATACTTCTCTAGGCAAGTGACAAGCTTCAATCTCAGATTTGATATTACCTGTCAAGGAATCCATTATTCACACTTTCATAGACAACTCTCTTGTGTGGGGGTATATTACTTCTTGAAAGCAATCCTCTTAATAGAGTTTGGGTTGATGAAAAACACAGTTTATTACTACCCAGTAAAGTTGTTGGGTAGACTGGCAGCAGCATTGTCACCCTGGACTCCTTTTATTAATGTAACTTCTTCCCAATGTAAAAACATCTTGGCTTCCAAATGCCAAATTTCTGCTTCTCTATTCATAAGAGAATGAAAAGAACCTACAACTAAAAGAGTTACATTTTGGGGAAAAATAAAATTATGTGTGTGTATATGTGCATATTTATTGCATGGTGACTTGCTATATGATGTTAAAATTAATTATATGATGGCAGTATGCATTATGAAAGAGATTTATTGATGATATAATGGTTAGTAGAATATGAAACAAGTATCTAATTAAGTGTTTGTACATATTATGTGTCATATGTACCTAGACATAATTTAATTTTATAAAAATACTAAATGCATGTTTAAAGGTAAATAAAATTACAACACTAATTCCACCATTGGTAAATAAACTCTCTAGTTATGAAACATAAAAATAGTTTATAAAATTAATGAATGAAACATTAACCTATACTCACATACAAAGAAGGTGAATATCTCTTTGAGCATTATCCAGTTTACACATTTAAGTAGAATTACTGAAACACACAGCTATGTAAAAGTATAAACTGTTCCATTAAATGCATTGTTTTTCTTAAAGATTTCACTCTGCAAACTCTGTGATTACATTAGCTCAGTTCCTTCAAAATCTTGCTTCACCTCCCTGCCTAAAAATTGGTTCATATTATGCATGTCAGGGCGAAAAAAAGGAAGACGAATAGAGCAATACTTACCTCAGTCTGAAAAATGGATGTACTAACCAACCAACCAACCAACCAACCAACCAAACAGACAAGCAGCAGGGAGTCTTGTCCCTTGAGGAAACACGGAAGGCCAGAGAATGCCCATCCTCATTGCTGCTGACAAGAAAACACACAAGTCGAGCTTCAGTTTTCATTATCAAGACGTGAACAACGTTAGAACAAATCAGTTAATACTGTTTTTTACTACACTGTTTTATCTATTTGTTCATCATTTTCACCATATTAATGAAAGAAAGAAAAGAATCTAGCTATGGCATAGATAGATGTTATAGTATTAGAGTATTACATGCTCAGGCCTTAACACATGTAGTTCAAAAACTATGTCGTGATCTGTCCCCTTGAATAATAGTATTTCACCTCTCGATGGCTATTTCTTATGAATCTCCCAATTTGTCATTTTCCCCGTTCTACACAACAAATACATTTTAACCAACATACACCTGAAGGAACTTAGTCATTCATTAAATCACTTGTGAGCCATGAAACTTTCTCCTATCTAATTTTATTGCCACTGACATAGCTTAAAATCAGATCTCATGAGATGTAATGTTTTCTGTTGAATCTAAATTTTTGGAAACAGAAATTGTGACTTAATTAATCTTCCTGCTTATTTTGATAAGTGTGTGATCTTTAGCAAGTCATTTAATGGTTTTTCGAGTGTATTTTATCATGGATACAATAATGCCATTTACTTTATTGGGTTATCGTGAGGATATAACTGGCTAACATTAATTCAGATAGATCTATGTGGGAAATACCCATAAACATTAGCTATTATTAATTGGTTATGTTTCTAATGGAAACTATGATGATTAACATTATCTAAGATATTTTGGGACAGAGGAACAAAGGTAAAAAGGAAAATATGGATATAATGGAACTGTGGGATTCAAATGTAGACCCTGACTGTTTGGGGAACTATGTTAGAACATGTGACTGGAACGTTTTAAACACAAATCTTGGACAATACAGGAGATGTGAAGTGGACTGAGTAGTGAACTTGATAAGATTTTTTTTTTTTTAATTAAGGAAAACAAGTAGTAACAAGTAAAACAGGGAATATGTGGATCCTGCATTAGTCTTGATTTCTTTTCCGGTAAATGTATACGGGCATTCTAGAAAAATGTTAGTTGGACTCACAATCTTTCTATTCCTGTATTTCATTATATGCTTACTAAATCTCATGATCCAGTCTAGCAACACCCAGGTTACAAGCAGTGGGTAGTGGAAGAGGTGAAAAGGGACCGGAAGTGGCCTCAGAGGTTTCTTAGCAGAGGTGCCTGAGCTTCAGCCCAACACTTGGACCTAGCGACGTGATCACGTTTGCTGCAAAGGTGGTTGGGAAATGTATTCTTTAATGCTAATGGAGTCATATGGCCCTCTAAAAATTGGATTACTATTGGAGAAAGGGAAACAGGTTAAAGATAATTTAGTATTCTTTACCAACTGGAGAAATGATCTTTTAACATTTAAGTATCTACTGCGGGACTGTATTCTGTGATTTCCTACCTGCTAAGACAACTCCAAGCTTAAGCCTGAGACCCATTAACAGATGGCTCTAGCTACAAGCAGTTAGATTTAGAATGTCTGTAAAGTCAAGCATAACTAAACAGCGATAGAACATTCTATACAGGATTGCTTCATCAAAGAGCTGAAATCAAGAAGGAAAGGTAATATTTTCATTTAGTTTGGAAGTCATATTAATAAGCGTATTGAGAATTTTTTTGAAAATGAGACACTTTAATACTGTAGTGTATCCAAAGGTAAATACCTGGAAATGTTGATACAACTGCAATTAATTAAAAGGAAAGTGGGGGAAAATAAGCCGCAAGTAAAAACAAGGAGGCACATTCCCATAAACACACGTTTCATGACTTTTTATTTCACTGAATTTTATACTGAATGTAGTGAAAACTAGATTCAATTTTTTACAAACATTTAAAACATAAGTCAGTCATCAGTCTTAGCCTTGATTTGTCTCCAGCCAATAAAAGGGCACTGGGCCGGGCGACCTGCAAAGCCACCTGGAGTTTCGGCTCTTTCCTCTCCTTCCCACCTCCCTCTCTCCCTTCCTTCCCTCTGCCTTCTTTCTCTTTCTCTCCCCATCTCTCAGTTCCTTCTCCCGCCCTCCTCCTGTCTTTATTTCTTTACTATTATAATTATTACTTTAACTGACTACCCATAAAGAGAATCATTTAAAAATTTACTGACTTTTGAACTTCAATTATTATTTATTTTTGTTGGAGATACCTGATGAGCTAGAATTTTGTTAAAACGTATGTCCAATTTTTCATAAATAATTATTCATTGCAAATAACTGTATCACATAAGGAAAAAATATGACTTTCAGGGATTTGGCACGAGTAAAAAGAAACACTGCAGCAGATAATTGGTGGCAGATAATTTACAGCGGGTGTTTGAAGGATTGAGTTCCAAGGATCCGTTTCATAGAAAAAGCAAACCTCCCCTGCCTTTATAGTAACCAATTAACACATGTGACTCTGGAATCCTCTCAAAGTACATGTGACAAAGCTCTGCAGAGCTATGTGGGCCATTCTTTCACATGGAAATACCATTCACCTTTCATTTCCCAGAGTATGCTGTATGTTTGATTATTAGGTCTTAACTAAATCCTCATGAGGGTTTGTCAGAAGTCTCAAAATGCCATGCCCCTCATAATCCCTTAGTACTGCTGCATTATGGGTCACTCTCTAACTCAGAGGGATAACTCAGCAGCATGATTTTTTTCTTATCCCTTTCACATTTGTATAATTAGCTGAGCTATTTTAACAAACTTTATAAAGTTATGCAGTTGGGTCTTAGTATATTGATTAGCATATCCAGCATCGCTTCCTGACATTTTAATACGGAAGAGTAAATTTTTTTTTCTGTTTTTTGATAATTGCTAACTTGGATTATCAAAAGAAATCTTTCAGCAAAATACTTACAAGCAGAGTCCTCAAATTACTCGATCGATATTTTGATGTGGCCTCTTCAGTTTTCTTGCTTGCGGTTTGATTTGCATCGTGACAATGTGCACCTCCTCCATTGCGGCCTGTGGGGGAAAGTCCAGCCTTAAAGTGAAGAGCGGACACTCTGGTACCACACAGTTTGGGAGGCAGATACTGTCGTTGTTCTTTACTAGTCATGCGACCTTGGGCACATTTTTTTTACCTGTATAATGAGAATAATAATACTCTCCACTTGATATGGTGTCAATATACAGTGAAGACCACAAACACTTGCTATTAGGGTCACCCCTAGTAGTTCAGTAATAGTTAACGGTAACGGTGTTTTTGTTTAGAGCAGTAGCAGTGGGAGTGTTTCTTCACAGTTAGAAGCTCATGCTCAAGAATTGAAAAATTTCTTGCAAAGCAATATTTTTCCATCAAATTCTAGAGTTGTAAATATTAAAAAACATTTAAAAAATTTTTCAGATTTTCCCAAGTAATGCTAATCTTTAAAACCTGATAACAAATCTTGAATGATTCTCACATTTTAGATGACACAGGAAAGGACCTGTATGAAATATGAAATGCGACCAAAATGTATACTTTTACTCGTTGTGCATAGGTGTGTAAATATGTCTGTATGTGTGTGTATTCTGCATAAACATTTATGGTAACATTCTTGTATCTATAGATGACAACTTTCTGAGTGAATTTTGTTATATGTTTCAGACTCTGTTTTGCGACATATCTTTATTTATCAACCAGGCAATTCATACGATCAGCAACCCCTAGAGCTGAAAATGACACTTTGATTCTATAAAAGGCTCCGAGCTGCATCTACGTATCCTGATATCAATGAGTGCCTCTCTTTAAAATTTTTGTGGGTAACCTCCCTTCTTCCCAATTAGGTGTAATATATTAAAGTATCAAATATAATGGTGTCATTGTTTCATAAGTAGACCTCTCCATCGCAAATATTTCTGAGAATTTCATCACATTAGTTATGTGTTCAGTCACCGAGTATGTTCCAATTTCAAAATATCAATTCCAAGCTTGTTTAATTCTTCAACAACATCTAGCAACTTAAAACAAATTCTCTATCCTCGGTGCCTTCTTTTTTTTTTCTCTTGATGAATAATAGGACATATTTTCTGCTCTCAAGCCCTTAACCGCTGTCCGGTGTTCTTTCTGTCCCCGCTCTAAGGTAAAGCGTAGTTATACACCCTTTCAATGGCTGTGTTGAAGCCTTGCTTTTACAGTCTAACCAGCTTGGTTTATGGCATGTCTGGGAACACACACCTTTCCAGATTCTTTGCCAAATATTAATTAGTAATTTTATAGCAGGATTTCAAGGACCAAGGGAATGCAATTTTAAAAAGACATATTAAGGGGTCCCTGTCATTATATGTTGGATTTTTAACTCTGAAAAAAACTACTAAAATGAACACTGCAGTTCCACCCATAAGGAAGTCAAGCACACGTTGCACTTTCGGCAGGGCTACCGCGAAAACCTGTGCATCGCAGTCCTCTTCCCACACTCACCAAATACTCTGATTCTCTGGGCTGTGAATCTGTCTTCAAGTATTGTAGCACCCGGCTTCAATGCGGACCTTTTTAGCAAAACTAAACACAAGCCACGAAAATACCTCTACCTCATTCAGTCTCAAGGAATTCTACTTCATATTCCAACTTTTCTAATGCTGAGTAACAAAATCCTGTTTTGTTTTGTTTTGTTTTCATGATGTTCTCCTTGGGGGACCTTTACCTTCTCCTCCTCGTTCCTAGCTGATGTACTCCATTTCCTTCAAGGAAGCCTTTCTCCTTCCACTCAGGGAGGAACCGTTATCACTATTATGGCTTTTTCGTAGAACCCCACGAGTTTTCATCAAATAACATGTGCTCATCTTTATCGCTAGATTCTAAGATCTAAGGGAGGTTCTTGATCAGTTTTGCTGTTACTGGAATTACCAAGAGCTAATGTAATATACGGCCTATCACAGCCATATGTATAGAATAAATGAATGAATTACATAAGTTCTTACTGCACTTCAAAATGACTTTTTGCTGAAATCTTTTTTTAATAACTAAATTTTGACTTTTATATAATAGCTGTGTTTGGAACTGTTTCCATAATTCCACATTTGCGATAATTTCTTCTAAAAGCCATAAGATAGATCCCTTCAGATTGCCCAACTGTTATAAATCCACTGTTTAATTGACCAACGTTCCTAAGAGACATTGCCAACCTAATATATTAAAAAAATTCTGTTTTGGTTCAATTATATTTTATTTATCTTTTACATTTTAGCATAAACATTTCTTATTATCACAATAAGTATAGTTAACATCTTTCACCATACATAGTTACAAAATATTTTGTAATGGGAATTTTAAGATCTGCTATCTAAGAAAAAAAATATCTATTTTTGATCTACTTTTCTTCAAACTCTATTTTTTCTCTAGAATTCCCCTGTTAAGTAATAGGTATTTTTCTTCACCCAGCTGTTCACATGAAAAGTTTTACTGTTACCATGTTTAACTCCTGCCTTCTCTCACGCATTCCATCCAATCCATCAGAAACTACTGGTGGCTTGCTCCTAAAAATTAGCACACGTATGCACTTTATTGCTTTTACCTCTACCACTAACAACAAGACCAAACAAACATTAAATCTCCCCTAGAGAGTAATGAAGCTAACTTCCTTACTCATCCTACACTTCTGAGTCTTACATAGCCAGTCCCTGGTAGCAGATTTTCTCACGGCAGCCAGAGAAAATCTTTTAAAATATCAATTGATTGTGACTGTTTTGCTTAAATTCCCATCACTCCAAAAATAACACATACTCAGCTAATACAGGTATGGATGCTCTTACATATAATGGGAGGATACGGTTATTGTTTTATTGTTACTTTTTAGTTTGCAGAGAACTTACCATGAGAAATGAATCATGAAAATGGTGTGTGTTTTTCTTGGTGTAGCAAATATGACTGCTTCACCCACATAAGATGTGGAGTCTTACTTTGTATTTGCATTTTCTTCTCTAATTCAATATCCTTACCATTTAAATATTTCCCATGTTATGAGAATGAAGTAAATCAAGAAATTATACACATGCTATGAGAAATACTTTGTTACTTTATCACGGAGAAAGCCCCCATTTACTTCAGTCTCCCACTTCCTGCTCTTTGGTTATAAGCTGGATCACTTTGAATTTTTCTTTACTCTACAGAACAATTTGCTAAGGGTTGCTTTTGCATTAGTCAAATATCGTGGGGTCCTGGAAGGCCTGTTTATAATATAATTCTATTGTGTTCGACAAAATTCTCTTCTTCCATGTACCATAATTTAGGAAACTGTCTTGAGTTGTACACCAAAATGTGTTACTTATCACAAGAGTTCTGAGAAATCATGAGGGGTTGTATAAGAAAAATTATTTTAGTATAGATTACATTAAACAAAGTTAAATAAGTTGTTTTATGTAAGACTTCCCAGCCTCTTTAATATATTAATATACTTGAGAGTGTGTCATGATGTTGTATTTTTCACATCTTGGAACAATATTCTTCCAAATACCTTATTTGACCCAAAGGCAACTGTGGGCAAAAGGTTAACAAAGTGATTAGAAATTTCAGCAACAACATTGGAACAAGTGCAACACAAGCAGAACAAAATCTCCCTTTGAAAGATGAAACATAAAATATGGAGCTGCATTTGATAGGCTTGCTACAGTGTTACTAAGGGAAAACCCTCCCACTATCTCTTGAATATGTCCTATAACATCATCCCTTTCATGTTAAATAGTACGTTACTGAATTGGAACTTTCTCTGTGGCAGCTGTAAGAATATGCAGACTTTGTGGGACCCAAAACTGAGTGGTATTAAAAAACAGACGTGAGGTTGACGTGATGGCTTCCATCTTGGAAGGTGCACGCACACACACACACACACACACACACACACTCACATAGTATCTGTACTACTAATTAGTAATACCAATACTAGTTAGTAGTACTTATACTACTAACAACATAGTATTCAGTGGACATTGAGAATATTCAAATATACTATATGAAGTTAGAGGAGTTATTGTAATTGGGTGGGGCTATTTAGAAATACTATTACTACAGAAAATGTAACACAGGTGAGGAGAAGTATTGCCACATGAATGCTATTAAATGTGCTAAATAGTAGTTGAGAAATTCAAGGAATGATCATAATGCAATAAATAATTTCCAACAAAAGTTCCAGAACATGTGAGTGCACATGGTATGACCCTTCAATTCAATGTAATCATCATGAGTATGTTCATCTATCCCTTCAACATGTCATTATTGAGATCTTGATATGTTTGAAGTGCTGTGTTAAGTCCTGGTCATGCTGCAGTAAACAATGAAAATTGTGGGGGAAGAATTTAAGCAAAGACTCACATAATTTTTAACATAACCATAGCATATTCAGGGGAGGATAAATTTTGTATAATAGTTTTACTTTTATATGAATTTTAAAGTATTTGTATATGCCTTTTATTTTTCCATATTATGAAACATGCAATGACTGACATATCTGTGTGGATAAAGAATGTTGAATACTTTACTGTCATATTTTATATTTTCTAGCAATATCTGTGATCAAACTATCCTCATTTGATATTAAATTAGACATAGTTTAGCATAAGAAACCTAATCAAATTTCTGCTTTTAGTCATTCAAAGATTAAGATATTTTCCCCATTTAGCAAAACCGTGTATTTGCTTTTAGCAATTAGTTAACTCATGATTTATCGTGTATACAAGCTGAATCTGAACTATAATAGTACAACTTTTATATTTTACACATTTTTAAGCTTTGCAAAGCAATATGTCATGTTATAGATGGCATTGTGTTCCCTCAAGATTCATATTTTAAAAGCCTAAACCTCAAGGCGACCACTTGGAGGTAGGCCTTTAAAGAGGTAGTTAAGGGTGAATGAGGCCCTAAGGACAGGGCCCAAATCCAGTGTGACTTGTGTCCTTATGAAAAGAAGAAGAGACATCAGAGAGCTTTCTCTCCCATAGTGTGGACAGGTCAGCTGAGGACACAACAGAGAGTGGGCCACGTATAGGCCAGAGAGAGCGACCTCACCGGATGGCAACGCTGAGCACCTTCGTCTCGGGCTTCTGGTTTCGGGAACTGCAGGAGAATAAATTTCTAATGTTTAAGCTGCCTAGTCTGCGGTATTCAGTTATGGTAGACCTAGTCAAATAATATAGTAACTCAGTCATTTAATTAGTTATCTTAAATATTTTATTAGAGATGGTTGTTAAATTTCAGTGCCTTTTGGATGGGTATCCAGTATTACATCAAAACAGACCAAAATTGCATGTACAGGTGTGTGTTCTTTCCACTTTCCACGTAATAGGTTTCCTAAAACTGATTATATTCTCTGACAAGTGCTGAGAACTGAAAGTACTGTATTTTCTTTAAAATTTTACTGACCTACAGTCCATAAGAAATATTAATATATTGGAGAGCTTTTATCATTTACTGTAGTTCAAATAATGTGATTTTAAATACACTTAGGCAGGAACAACTAATAAGTAATAATTAAAAGAAATCACATGCAACTCTTAAAACAGTTTCTTAATTGCAACTCATTAAACTAAATTGCAGTATATTATCTCTATTATAATACCCAAAATAGAATTTTGTAATGGTCTTTCCGTCACTCTTCCACGCAGCCTGGCATTAATTTATAATACCTGATGTTAAAGAAACTTTCATAATCAGGTAGCATTGATGTTATAGATCATAAAATCTACATTGTTTTTAAATCTCAGAAGTTATCAGTAGGATTAACAGTTGAATGTTCAGTCAATATTAACAGCTCACTCAAGGTTATAAGAGCCAAACTAGATGGATGCAATTTCTTTCATTTGCATAGGCTCTTTTAAATCAACTTTTATGTTTGTAATAATCCATGCTACAGTACTTTAGTATGCTATATTGCAAGAAAAAATAGTGATTCCACTAAAAAATTACCAAATAAAAATGCCATACTAAAATGAGTTCCTATCTCCCATTATACATAAACTCTCCAACTTCTAAATAGAAATCACAATATTCTGATATAACTCTATTTTGTTAGTTGGCTAGACTCTTCTAAGTCTAGGGAGCATATATGGAACTTACTATTTATCCTATACCAATAAAATTATGCTTTGGCTAGGGAAATTGTAGATGGACATTTACATGGAGAAGCTATTATCTCTTGTTGAGTTTATATATGTTATAACCACAGAAAGCCGAAGTTGACTGCTGAGAAAGTAATCAAGCAGAGGATAAGAGAGGCTCCATCAAACAAAGCATGCAAAATTTGAATGAATTTTTAATTGCCTTAAAGAGTTTAATAAGAACCAATGCAGTTCATACATGTACAGACAGCCTGTCCACATTTTATGTCTCTGCCTTCAAGTTCCTTCAAGGCGGGGATTGCATCTTTCCTTCTATCTCACTGTCTTGCTATTATAAATTAATCAAAAACTATTAGAAAGCCTATCATTCCATTGACATCTGATTCTATCCACTTTATTTAAACCCACTGATGCAACATTGAATTTGACCTTATCTTTCCCACCTGGACTATCATAAAAGCTAAATGATGATTTTAGTCCTTTCATATATTTTTCCCAAGTTATGCTAATTATTTCCCACTTGAATTCAATTATTGTTATTATTAACAATAAGTTAAATCTATTAAATAATTTAGTGTCTGATCCATGGCGTTTAACATGTAGACCTCTGTGTAAATTTTTCTCTCTCCCCTCCCTCGCTCTCCTCTTTAGATCTTATTGTATGGCCCCAATAATTAGCAGAGTTATATCTCTGCAGGTGCACCTCCTGTTGATTTTGTTTGGAATGCCTTTCCTCTAACTCACCTGGAGAATTCTTAAGGTCTCACTAAAATAGCACCATTTTGAGAAATATTTCCTGATTTCTCCAGGTTTAGAATTCTTCTCTTTTTGATCTAATAGGATTTTGCTTAAATTTTTTTTACTGCTTGTTTTGCAAGTTATCTTCTTCAGAGGCATGTAAATAGTAAGGCAATGATTGTGTCTTATTTACTGTTGTTATACGCGTGCCAAGCACTGTGCGTAGCGCTTGCGTTACACTCACCACGCACCGGGACAGTAAATGAGTAGATGAGGAAGGAGGAGTGTGGGGGCCCAGAAAGAGGAATGCAGGATAAGTCCTGGAAGAGATACAGACTATTCTCAAGAGACTGTAAAAACGATGTGAGAATGCAGAAAATTATTTACAGTCAAATACAAATAATGTATTTATTTCTGTTGGAGGGAGGGTTAAAACATGAGTAGCGTTCGATTTCATGCTTACCAAGGGTGTACCAATGTGTCATGAAATTAAATTTAAAGTTTTATTTGTAAAGGGCATTTAAGTCAGCATTCCTGGAAAACTTATACACTCAGAGAGATGTTGGATATTTCAAATTAATAAAATAAAAGGATATAATGGAATTATAAGTCCTGGGAATATGCATTGTGATATTGTCATTTTTAATAGAATTATTCATTTCAGGGAAACCAAATGATATTTACTTTATGATCTTTGCTTTATCTAATGTTGGAATAGGTCATGAGTAACCAATTTCTCAAAATATCTTTCATATCAATATTAGATTGTGTCCAAATTTTGGCTTATGGTTAAGTGAGGAGGAACCATTATTATAATATCTCTCCAATGCTTTGATATCTCTATACTATTATTTCCCATCTCATGGTTATTGTGAGAAAAACACTTGAAAATAGATTACGCCATTGAGAAATAAAACATTTGAATATAATGTTGTTGAATATTTATATAGTTTATTGGTAGAAAAGAATGTTCCAGGCACAAAAAATAAATAAAACATAAGAAAAGGTTAATTAATTTAACCTTTAAACATTTTCTTAAAAAGTACAAGTAAAATTAACATAAATATATGTGTGTACGTATACTTAAAGAGATGAATTAATGTATAATCAATTCTCAAAATCATAAAGTAGGAATCTCAGTGTGAAGTAGTTATCAGACCCACTGTGAGAGCATTTCAATCTACAGTTAAATTGGAGGCTATGATTTGGAGAATCTCACACATGTACCCTCAGAAAATGTAAGGACTGAAGGACTGGTTTCCTGTAAATGCCTGATTCACAGAGGCCACAAACGACCTCCTGACCAAGGAACATCCGCCAAGAATCTCTCCTCATCCTCAAGACAATGGACTTACTGCTGGGTCTCTGGCTGGACCCCCCCCCCCTCCACTGCTTGCCCATGAGTACAGCCCAACTCAAGTCCTCAGACTCGCCTATAGGTCTGCTACATCTGCATGTCCTGATTAGGAATTCCTCGGCCTTCTCAAATAAACTCAGTTTTGGTCATTTGAGCTGCCCTGGTTTACCTCTTTCATTTAGGTCGACACTATGAAATACCGGAATCAGATACTAATGCTTTCAAATATCTTGGTTCTTTACC
This sequence comes from Mormoops blainvillei, assembly GCA_004026545.1. Taxonomy (NCBI): domain Eukaryota; kingdom Metazoa; phylum Chordata; class Mammalia; order Chiroptera; family Mormoopidae; genus Mormoops; species Mormoops blainvillei. The sequence continues at coordinate 52,319 of PVJD01008983.1, forward strand.
TTTTCAGCTGTGTAACTTTAGAGAAGTTACATCACTCCTCTTAGTTTCAGTTTCCTCTTTGGTGAATCGGGGAGAGTAACCACGGGTATATAACATGGATGTGGAAAATAGAAGAGATTATAATGCATGCAAGATGCTTAACCTGATGCCTAGTTCACAATTATGATAGTTGGTGAAATTATCATTATTCTTGTACAGTGTATCAGAGAAACCCAGTTCGGCTGGACTGCATTTTGGTAATTATATAAAGTGGTAAAATGTGAATATTTTGGCAAAAAAAGTCCATCTGAAGTACTTACTTAAATTATACTCACTATAAATAAATATAATCCTTGACCTCACTAGTTTATTCATAAATCATATGCACTGAGTTTATTCATGTCTAAAGCAGAAGTAATTGTAGATGAATAGCTTCAACAAACTTAGCTTCTCAGGAAATTTACTTTTTCACAACACACTGAATACCAATATATTAGAGCACATAAACTATGTTTTCAGGCCAAAAATTCATTATGTGATCAGTACTATCTGGTGTCAACCAAAACAAATATTTGACAAATGAAATAACATAGTTTCCCTGAAAACTCTCTGGTACAGCATCTGAAATAAAAAGATTTACCATTTGTCATTTTTAAGTTGTAATGATGCAGTTAACCCTCTTTACTGTGCCTCAAAGGAATTGTCACAAGCATATTATTGCAGTCGATAGAGAATCATTATTATTTTTTGAAATATAACTGCTCTGAAGACAGATTGCAGAATGACAGCTTTATAGAGGAAAACATATTTGGAAATGAACAGAAGTAGAGAGAAGGCGGAGCAGAGCAGAGCTGTACAAATGGACTAAAAAGCTTCAGGAGAACTTGGAATAATTAGAAGGTAAAATAGAAAAAGCAGAAACAAGTCAATAAATATGTCAAAATTGTACATTCTTAAAATTGTAATTCTTATTATTGAAACATGAAGGAAAGCATCTAAAAGGTTAATTCTTCTTCACTGTCTATAAACCCGATTTCATTGTTTTTAAGGCACAGCCATGAAAATAGCATTGGTTCCACACCAAGTGGAGTGACTTAAGCCTGTGCTGTAGGGCCCTTGAGGACCGGGGTGGGGTGAAGGGGAGAAGCAATGTCATGTGTCCTGTGGTTTATAACCGGTGTGCAGGGTCCTGTACCAAAACTGAAAATCTGGTCAACCAGGTCCCGTAATGCTGACTTCTCCACCCTCCCACCTTAATCCAGGGGTAAATTAGTGAAAACAAAACAAAACAATCCAACTACAAAAAGCAATTTCAGACATCACTCCCTAGCTTTCACCTAATAATGGACAAGTTTGGGTTCATAGAACTTTCCCTATTACAGGCATGCAATGGTTTTAATTTTAAGCTGAAGGATTTTTAATAAATCACTAACATAAGAGGAAGAAATCTAATACAGTAAAATATAATGGCCTATAAATTCCCATATACATTTATGAATTTTATATGAAGACGGTTTTTATTATCAGTCATTTGTTCTTGTTCATATACAAGTATTATTTTGGGCCAAGTTTTGAAATCCTAAGAGCTTGTTGCGAATTTTATCTCTTGATTGTTACTATTGATTCAAATCATTCAGACGGAGTCCACTTGTTTCATTTAACATTCCATTTATTATCGTCTTTGCCAATTTTTAAAAAATTCTTATCAATATTTATCAAGATTTATTGTTTAATAGCAAATAGCTCAAGTGGAACAAAGCATGCATTTTCTGATGCAAACATGAAATAGTATGCATGTAAATCATCTCTTTTAAAATTAGTTTGTCTCACAAAATAAACCAGTCACTGGATGGAAAGCCGTCGTAAAGAGGAGCAACGGGCACTATTATCAGATACAATTAGTACATGATGCGTTAAGTAGTGCAGGTAGTTTCCATTCTAATTTTTATAGCTTGTATTAGAAATTTTTACTCTTTACCCCCAGGGTATACTACTCAAGGATGTGTGCTGGACTGGAAGTCATATCTTTTGATGCCTTGTCAAAGGATCTTAAGTAAACCATGTTTTCTACATAAAACATTTCTGATTTAGTAGATGCTGCTGATGATTTAAAAGCAAAAGGAATGGAAAATTGGTAAAATGCAGGGTGGGGCAAAAGTGGGCTTATAGTTGTGAGTATGTAAAACACAGAATTTATTCTTGCATCATCATTTAATAATTATTTTATTATTATACAATGGACAATGTTAAACCTACTTTTGCCCCACCCTAGACTATAATATCCCATACAATAATATATATTATAACCATGATAGGTAGCTTAGTTAGATTGAAACACAGATAGAAATTAACAAAGCACGCATCATTTAGTTAGAAGCATGAATAAAACAAGTAGGTTTATTAAAGTAATAGTTTTCCTTAATAAAAATGCAAAAATGATACAGCTTTGGAGGGTTTTTTTTTCAAAATTTTTATGTCACTTCATTACATGTGCAGTAAATTTCTAATTTGTATTCAATTAAATAAAGGATTAACAGTTAGCCACAGTTAGAGCAGAATATTGATTACATGTATAACACTCTGTCTAGCTGAAAAATGAACACTCAGTTATTTTGTTTGGAGAATCCCAACTGTCACATTTAACTTTTTTACTTATTTGTCTAAATTTTCTAATTATTTTATACATGCAGAGATCAAGATCAGTGAAAAAAATCATTTGTAAAAATAAAGTTTCAACCCCCCCAAAAAATAATCCATACCTTTTAAATCACTTCACCAGAAGCAATTCGTGTCCTCAGGTTACAGCTCTGCAGCCTTAGTCTTGCTAGTTGGAACAACTTGCCTTTCACTTTTTATGTGTTTATAATTTGATTATCATTAACTGAACCAGAAAATAAATTTGCTTCAACAATGAAAACCCACAGGCTTTTATGTCAGTCTTTTAACAAGATTTATTCTTTAATAGATAGATATACAATAAGGAAACAAATCTAATAAAAGACAGAAAAAGCTCTCATTACATTGCCTCAGGCCACAGACTGAAAATTGAAGGGGAAAAAAAACTTATTAAGGCCTAATGCCTAGAACATCTAAAAACTTTCATAATGATGTAATAGCATTTGCCTGGCCAGGCTGTGACAAAGAGGGAGAAAGCATGGAATCCTCCACGAGGCAACAGCGTTGGTGGTCTTAGGTCTACAATCCTCTAGATTCATTTAATGTCTGCACTTCTCTCCAGGGACACGGGGGGCAGCATGCTCAGCACACCTGCCATGAGTGCCCCTTGAGTCCTATAAATTAAGCATTGGCAGGTTCTGCTCTTTGCTAGACACACACCCCCTGCCTCCAAGTCACACTTACTTTTATCTTATTCTACTCTTACCTGTTGTGCGTCTTTCTGTGACACCTCCCCTTTGCATCTTATGACGGTTGTCCCCCGCACAACCACATTGTGCGTTCGCAGCAGGCACTGGCCTTGGTGGGAGCTGAGAAATCCCCTCTGTTGTAATCATGCTGCAGGGACAGAACGGACTCATTCCCTACAGTCGGTTTCAATATTTAGACCGATGACAACTGTTAACCTAAAAATAAAAGGCCAAAGTGAGACGCAACAAGCATTTATCCAAGATCCAAAGAGCAGCTATTGGGAACGCACTGATTCTGGCAGAAATCCATATAGTCTTCCAGCTGGAGCTGAAGTCAAGGGGCATGTATGAGAAAGGGAAGGGGAAGAATTACATGCGTAGAAGGAATTCTTGCAGGTGCAGATAGGTTAACGTAGTGATGTGAATTTTAAAGAATACCTTTAATTTTCAGTCCAGCTGTCATGATGTCTGCTTTTTTGTTATCTTTGCAAACAGTGGTTTAGTGTACAGTGCTGCTTTAGGCCCAGTTCAAAGGTTATTTTGCCCAGTTTTAAGATTTCACAGGTTTGAAGAGTAAGGTATGCAAGGTAGTTCCTCTGGGATGGCAGCTCCCACTCCATTTTAAAGTGGTTTTGTTTACATTATTTTTCATATAACTAATGTTGACCAAGAGAAAATAAGTGTATTGATAACTCATATAATGAAGAACATGGCAGCTCCCAAGCAGGGGTGCCCATGGACTAAGTTAGACAGGAAACGCAACTGGCTTGAGGTTTACAGTGATTAAAGTGCGGGGCTGGAGTGAGGTTTCCTTGGGGGTCAGTCCTTGTGTGGCTTGTCCTCCTCATTGGTATGAAAAGAGGAGTGTCCGGGATTTCTTATAGGCTTAAGAGATGTGAAGGGAGAGGAGAAAGGGGACAGGAATGACTGAAAGCTATCACCAATACAAACATCAAAAATGGACACTCTTCATTACATCCTGTGATGAAATGTATTTGAAAAAACAATGTGCCCCTTCTGGGAAGGCCAATTATAAATAGGCATGCCTTCCTCCAAGACGAAGCAACCTCAAGGATGTGCAGCTTGTGTGGTGACTTTGGGCAGAACACAGACTACCTGACCCAGGAGATGTGTGGATGCAATGCTGAAAGAACACGGCTTTCAAGAGGAGAAAGGAAGAGGCTCTGTGAGCTGATTAGTGAGATCTGAGACAATTCCATGGGCATTGGTAGAGACGTGATAGTGCAATGTATGGTCAATCGGGCAGTAAATGATTTTTTATTGCATATTAATGAGAAGGAATTTAGGAGGTGGGTACAGGGAGAGTTCTGGTATGTAGTTCCAAAGACAGCTGCACAAATGTTATCATGGGTAGTGCTAATACTTGACCTACTATGGGCAGACACTTCCTTACTAACCTGTGGTCTGCTTCAGGTGGAGACTGTTGTAATAAGTAGTACTCTGATTTGTCCTGAATCAGCAGAAGTTTCCAGATATCAGAGACATACGCTTACACTAAGCATTTAAAGGCGAGAAATGTACTCCTGCAGCACGCATAAATCAAGAACATCATTAGAACACTGGCTAGTTGCTTTGGAGATGAGCGGTCCAAGAGAGTGATGTCTGTGGGAGACTAGCTAGGACATCTTACAGCTCTGCTCCTCCTGCAGGCTGTCACTCAGGCCTCTAATGGCCCCTCCAAAATGCCAGCTAAACATCTCAGAGTTAGGTTCAGTGTGCTCTGACTGCTCGAAAGTGTTTTTCTCTTTCAAGAAGGTACCCCTATGATAGACAAACTTGTAAAAAAGCATTTATGAGGCATTGACTAGTAGTAGGACTCTTATTGCCCTAAATTGGATTTAAAATGCTAATAAAAGTGTTGATATAGAAAATAAGGAACTCAACATACTGTTTAAGTTAACAATACTGTATTGTGTGCAAGAAATTTGCTGAGACATTGAATCTTATGTTTAGTGCTTTTATCGCAAATAACAATAATAGCAATGGTAATACATTCACAAGTGTGGGAGAAAATTTTGGAGGTAATGAATATGCTATGGCATAGACTGTGACGATGGTTTCATAGATGTATGCTTATTTCCAAACTCATCAGGTTGTACACATTGCATATGTATAGCTTTTGTATGTCGATCATATCTCAGTAAAAAGAAAACTCGCTGAAAGAAATCTAATAAATATAGATAAATTCTTACACTGTTGAAAACTCTCTTGCTTTAAAGTTAAAATCAGATGGACATTTAAGGGATGTTATATTTGCCTGGGTTTAATTCACATTTTTGCTATTTTCTTAAAAATGAAACATATTATTGATTTGAGAATTTCTTCTCTATCTTAATAAAGGTTTTTAAAGTTTTAATTTTTTTCTAGGCTCTTTTTTAGCTGCAGTTCATAAATTTCAACAAATTATTTTTTTCTTTCGGTTCAAAAATTTTTTAAAAATTTTACTGTGATATTTTTTCTCTTACCCCTGGTAATGTAGAGGTTTGCTGATTGACAAATATTTTGAGATTTTCTAAATTTCTTTCCGTTGTTAATTTCTCATTAATTTTATTGTGGTTGAAGGACATCCTTTGTAAGAATTTAAACATGTAAATTTATTTGTGTTTGTTTTATAACTTAGCATGTATTGTCCATGGCGAATATTCCGTGTGTTGTTCTTGGGTGTAGTGCTCTAGTGAGAGTTTAGTGAAGTGGAGCGGATACTGAATTTCAAATGTTCTCTATTCTTTCTGACTTTCTAACTCATTGTTAAACCAATTATTGAAGGCAGGGTAAAGAAATATCTAATTCTGATTACAGTTATAATTATACTGATCATTTCTTTTTTCAATCCTGTCAAGTTTTGCTTGATATATTTTAGGCTTTGTTATCAGTATATGCATTTGTCAACTTTATCTCCTCCTGATATATTTACCTTTTAATTATTATACATTTTTATTTGTGTCTATTAATATCACTGTTTTAAAGCCTATGTTTTTATATATTTATATAATCTCCCTACTTTTTATGTTTACCAAATGCAAGCTCTCCCATTTCTAAACTTTTATTTTCAACATTTTTTAATGTGTTGAGTAGACAGCATATGGTTGTCTACTCAATTTTCTCTCTCTGTTTTCTAGTTTTTAATATCTGGCCTTCAATAGGAAAGTTTAACCCATTCACATTTAATGTAGTTAGTAATAATGGTTGAGTATACATTTTCCATTTTATTTTGTTTTCTCCATATCTCATGTCATACCCTCTAACTTTATTGCCTTCTTTCACACTTTTTCACTATCATTTTAATTCTTCTATATTAAAAAGTACAGATTCTTATTATATTCCTTTGAGTTCTTATTTTGTACTTATTCTAAATATTATAATATCCATCTTATTTCAATCTACTTTATATTATTTTCTACATGATGAAATAGAAGATGGCAAAATGCTCTAATATAGCTCATTTTCTTCTATTGTCCTTTAAGTTTTTATTCCCTTAGATAATATATCCATGTATGTTAGAAAACTAAGAATGTAACATTCTAATTGTTTCACGTTATTTTATAAAACTAAAAATATTATTTAAATAAATTAAGAAAAGAGGAAATAGATATTTATAAAATCTTTTATTGTCATTTATTGACAATCACAAAGGTTTGATTTTGATCACTAATTTTTGAATGAATGAATAAGCATATAGTTTTGTCTATTGTCATTTATGTCTGCAGAATATATAGATTAAAAAGTACATACCGCTCTATGATATTCTAAGTTAGTTAAATGGGTGTTTAAGAATGATAAGAAAATATCATAAAATATAATTTTCAAAAATATATTTCATTGTATTTTTACTCTAGAATTTTAACATGTAGAGAAAAATGAAAATAGAGGTAAAATTAGAAATAATGTGCTCTCTGCTTTAACCAAATCCATGGTTATGGGATGAACTGCATCCACTGCAAAATTTATATGTTGAAGTTCTAAGTCTCCATCCCTCAGAATGTGCCTAATACAATTACCCTTTTTATTTATATTTATATTTAAAATTAAATGATATTCTTTTCCCAACTAATGTAAAACCAAATTATCCAAATAATATTTATTAAATAAGTACATATTTAGAAAACAAAAACAACATTTTTGGGTTAAAAACATAAGGACTACCCTTACAATAGTTTTATATATATATAAAACACACATATATATATATGTGTGTGTGTTTTTAATTTACATGAGTCACCTGTGAGTATATGTAAAGTAGGAAACTACAGAACAATTATTGGCATCTCTCTTTTTGTCATCTGAGAAACTTATAACAAATGCATTTTTATACTGAACATTTTTAATTGTATATATTTATAATTTAATATAAATTTAAATAAATGTAAAGAAAAAATTAAATCACTTATAACCCCCTTCTAATATTTTTTCTTTGATAATTTAGTAGTTTCCATATATCTCTAAATCTTTGAAAGATAGGAGTAATTTGAAGTTGGAAATAATTGAAACATTTTACAACTGATTCTTGACTTTAAGTGAGAAAACAGAAAAGTTTTTCTTCATTGTGCCCTAAACGTAGCAGGTACATAATTGTATGTAACACATATGTACATAAAGATATTTCTATAATCATCATATAAACTTCATATTTCTGTTCTGAAACAACATAGTAATATTCATATTTTGAAGATTATTTGCCTGTAGATGTAATGTCACAAATATACTTAATCCTGAAAATTATTCCTCAAAATAGATTCACCAAGTTTGTCTTTCTGAAACGTATTGTATACAAAACCTGATTTTATTCATCCACTCATTTTAATGGTAGCCAACTCAGTAACGTGATGGAATTATCAAACAGCAGCAGACATCATTTTTTTGTGTATGTGGAAAAAATGAGTATGTGGGTAAATGATGAGCTGTTGTTTCTTTAGATTTTTTGCATGTTATTGTTTTATCAAAGTATATTTAAAATGTTAAAAAATGAAATAAAATAAAAACCTCCAAAACAACAAAAACAAAAATCATGAACCCAACTTGCGAATAATATTACCCAATAGATGGCACCATACTCTTTGTAATATACAGTTCAACGTGATTAAGATAACTTGATGTGAAAATCTCTTTCAGCCTGCCTCAAATGGCAGATACAAAACTAATTTTTGAAACCAAAAACTGATCTTATAGGAAATACAAAAGAATAAGTTATTTCTAAGAATCCCTTGGTCTTTTCTACATAACACAATTGTGAATTTAATCCATAGAATTGAAATTATTATAAGTAATCTGCCTTAAATACATATTTTTAAAGGAAGGACCATAGATTCTTATATCAAAGAATGTATTTGTATTTCTGAAAAGCATAGTGAAGAATCTAAATCTTGATAAACACTAATGTTCAATATGTATATGTATATATTAAACAATTTAAGTAAATGTGTAATACAAAAATATCTGAAAAAGCACAGAAAGATTTCATTTTCATTTTGTTATTTGGAAACAAGTGTATGATGATTTATTTCTTTGCAACATACATATGTAATGTTGGCATTATATGCTTGAGCCATATAACTTTATAATATATATATTGAATCTGACCCAAACATGAGTTATTAATTGAGGTTATTAAGTGTAACCACAAAAATACAGCACCTGAATAAGAAAATACTTTATTTCTTACATTTATTGACTTGAATATATGTGAATTCACATTTATGTATCATGTTCAGAGATCTATAATTTAAAACTTAGAACTGGTGATAGAAAATATTAAGATTGAAATTTTACATTCAACCTATTTTCCAATGTATTGTTAAATTATGGTTATGCATTAGAGTTAGAAATTTTATTCAACATAGTAAAACAAACCAAAGAAAGAATAATTGTGACAACTTGAACACACTTGGGTTCTTTCTTTCCTACCCCAGAACTTATGATTTTCCAGATAAGCACTAGAGTACAACCCAAGTTTGTCTTCTGATCTCGCGGTCCTTGGTAGGACAGTTGGTGGTGCTTTGTCATTGTGTGTGTGTGTGTGTGTGTGTGTGTGTGTGTGTGTGTGTGTGTACAGGACGAGTCTGGTCCATTCATCAGCTGGTCCTCACCAGTACTGTCTTCCAAATGAGTGGCCCAGATAATTCCATCAGCAGTTGTGATTTGTTTCTTTAGCTGTAAGCCTCAAAGGAGGGTGGATGTAATTCTACGGTATGTAATTTTGCAAGTAGTAATCCAAAAGGCTAGATTTTTTAAAATAGTTTCGAAATCTGAGACACTTTTCCTTGAGCCGAATGGTCCACACTCGCAGTAAAAACAAAACCAATGGCCGTTGGACTTGAGCTGAGGAAAGCGGTCAAGGAACAAGACACAGGCAGAGCTTTAGTAAACCGAAGGGCCGATTCTCTCAGGAGCTATTTTAGGGCGTGCAGTAGGAGTTCAGCTTTCCCTGATGGGATAGCTGCTCTTTGTCACGTAAAGCCAAGGTATGGCTGGGGCCCTGTGGGTTATGTTTCTGAGGATGTCATTTACATTTCCAAGGAAGGTGTCTGGGTCCTTCCTGTCTCCTTCCTTGTCGAGTCTGAGTTGATCCATTGTAAATGGGAATTTCAGAGCCGGGTGTAAAGTTAAAAATATTCAAAGTACTAAGTATTGAAAAGGATGTAAATCAACAGGAAATATGTATGGTTACATATTAAATACATATATAACAAACAAATATATATAAAAATACATTTATATATACAATTTCAAATTTTTCAAAAAGCAGTAACTTGTTTATTTAAAATGGTTAAAAGGCAGATGGTGTGTTTCTTTGTTTTACATTGTATTCAGAAGTATTAATGTGTTAAAAAGTATGTTTTATCCATTAATAAGAGTTTCTTTAACACACTTTATTTTAGTTTCATAGGTTTCATAGTTTATATATTGTTTCCTTACTGTAAAAGCTCTAATTATTGGAAGCTAAATAATTGCAATTCACTTCATTTTAATTTGTCATTAAACTTTGTGGTTGTAAAAATATACAAAGCTTCACTCTGGCTTCCAGTTTACTTACACTAACCTGACAACTCTAGGTTTTCAACTTTATGTTGTATCAACATAGTTGGATGATGGTAAATTTATGACTGCTTTTCAATGAACACCTTGTGTTCTCCTGTGGAACAGCTCCTATTCCATCTACCCCAGATAATGATAATGTAAGCTTCTTTTCATAAAAAAAAATATTAATGCAGGTTTTAGGTTCTTTGCTTCCTAACTCTGTCAATTGAATACTTCCTTAATTGCTGATGCTTTTTGAAATCTGCACAATTCCTTCTCAGCATCGATAATGTATTCATTTCATGTTCTTCAAATTTTATCCTACTTTATTCATTAGTGCTTGGCCTTTCTTATATTGAATATATTAAGGCCACTATTTTGTCCACTGTGATGATGAAAAATAAGTTCTATAATGTAAGCTAGTAATTGGAACTGAAGCCCACCAAGAATAAGAACTAAAAGTGAGCATTCATCATGATTATTACAATTAACTATTTTCCCTACACATTTTTTTGCAAAAGAATCAAGTGATACATTTTTTATGTATGATACAATTAGATTTTTGATAGCAAAGAAAAACTAGAGATATTAAAAAACATACATTTTTAGGTTTGGATAAATAAATCACTAAGCTCTTCAAACACTGTGACATATATAGGCTAACATACATTGTATTCAAGCATTTCGTTCTACAGAAGTGTATGAATATTAATTTCCTGTACTGCGATAATAAATCAATGAAATTTCTATGTGTTGACAATTAAAGCTACTTATTGACATGAGTGCTAATTTGTTTAAAAAACACAAAAACTTAATAACCTTGGATTTCTATTTCTTATAAACATCAGATTCAAAAAGAACAGAGTTTCAAAAAAACAGTAATTTATTTATTAAAAAAGTTATTGCAATTTTATTAACACTTTAAATAAGTTAATGTCAGAAAGTAGTTTTTCTGGTTTTCAAAGAAAAAATATCAGGACATTTCTCCTAAGAGTATTACATTTAAAATTAATTTTTTTCTAGTTGACTATAATTCAGATACTATCTTCTTCGTGACCCTCAGTAAGCGATCTTAACTGCTGTCCCTAGGTTAAATTATCTATGATACAAATTCAGTGATGTGTATCCATAATAGAACATGCTTTTTAAAATCACTTTAATACTTTTGAATGTAATGCAAAACAAATGAATATACTGCATTTTAAAATCATTTGACATTTTAGAAAGGTAACAATACTAACATCTGTTCAGCCTAGCAGACACAAATCCCAGTGTCAAGCCTTGACTTAAATGAAAAGTGCCACTCTCTATATATCAATATATCTGTATGTCTACACATTTATAATGTACATATCTATTAATCTCTATTATCTATCTATGTTCTTATCCATCCATATACAACTTATAAGACATTAGATTACAAACTATTTCAAAATTTATTTTGTTGAAAAATTTTAACGTTATTAATGAATAAACAGAAAATTGAAGTAATCTATAATGAAGTTTTCAGATTTTCATTTGGCTACAGCACTTAACTGATCAATAGGAGGGTAAGACATGTGTACTACCTTGAATCCGAATTATAAAAATAAGTCCTAGATTCTCAAAATCCATCAATTAATTCATAAGTAAGTAATAATAGTGGCCCTATCCCACTGTAATAATATTTAAATTGAAAAAACATCCTTACTTTTAATGTGCCCTAAAGTTTACTTTCTTACAAAGGTTCCTGATGGGTAACATGCCAAAGGGTATTTCAACCCATTTTCCACTGTCACATCTGAACAAAGACCACTAAAATAAATCAATTTCATCAAAGTTTAGTTCACTGCACTTACAGCAATGTGGAAGAATTACCACCATGATATTACCTGAGTACCATCTCGCAAGAAGAAATTTTATTGAAACACATGTAGAGAGTTTGGGGTCTTGGCTTGAGGGCTTTGAAACAGATGTTTATAAAGTCGGGCACCAGGTTCGGACTGAGTAAATCTGAGGCAGTGTGGAGTGTTAGTGAACATAGTAGGACGAAAAACTTGAAGAGGCTGGTGATGAGCAAATTTTTGTTCTGAAGAGGAAGCGGCTTGTCCAGCTGAGCAAACTGTTGGCAAGACTAGAAAGTTAGTTGGCCAGGTGAGCACATTATTTGTTCACATATTTGGTTTACCAGAATTTTCAAAAGCTAACAATAAGGTATTTACTGATATACAGTCTGATTTTCCTGGTTAAGAATCCTGGGGGCAAACTGTTCAGGGATGTTAACTATCTCCTCTCATTTTTTGTTTTCATCGATTAAGTAGATCATTCTAGTTTTCTGTCATGCTCACATTCATTCTCCATCCACTGACACTGGAAAATCAGCTGTTATTATCTAGGTCATCAGTCTATCTGGGTCTTTACTGCTTTTGGAAGTGTCAGGCTATACAGTAGCCCCCCTTATCTGTGGGGAATGTGTTCCAGATCCCCTGCGGATAACAGAACCTGTGGATATTACCAAACCTTATGGACGCTTATATGTTTTTTCCTATGCATATATACATTTTCACTTAAGGAAACACTTTATGGTTTCTCTTTGCATATCCAAAATGCCAGCATCATTATTCTTGCATTTTGGGACCATTGTTACATAAAACAAGGGTCACTTGAATACCAGCACTGTGATACTGTGACAGTCAATCTGATAACCAAGATAGCTACATGGTGACTAACTGGCAGGAGCGTTAGCAGTGTGGAGACACTGGAAAAATGGGTGATTTTGATTCTTGGTGGGAAGGAGCCAATGCAAGACATTTCATCATGTTACTAAAAACAGTGCCTAATTGAATACTTAAGGGTTATTTATGAGATTTTCCATTTATATTTTTGGACCATGGGAAACTGAACCTGAGCATTGGGGCAACTACTGTGTGTGTGTGTGTGTGTGTGTGTGTGTGTGTGTTTTGATTAACTTATATCAGCGATTTGTAACCTGTTGCAGGGCAGGTACACTGGCGTGCTGCAAGAATTTTTAACACATGCAATACCTGACATCTTTTCCTTTAGGTGGTCAAATTAAAAATTGACAACAGCCAACATGACAATAGCCATGTGGTATGGATGAGTCAAAATCATAGCTATTTTTTGGTCAGATTGGAAAAATATATATATAATATTTTTTGGTGTGCTGCAGAATTTTAGGGGTTAGTTTATGTGTGGCATGAGATGAAAAAGGTTGAAAAACCACTGCCTCAGAGGCAGCATCCATACCCTAAGAATAAAATACAGGTTGGTTTTAAAATATAATTTTCTATTTTCCACTCATGTGCTGCTTGTCCCAAAAACCTATTTATAGTTTCCTTCTAAGTCTTCTTAGAAATTTTCTGAGAGACATCATAAAAAACATACTTCTATAGGTACAGACACAAAAAGTTAAGACGACATGAGATCCAGCATGAAATAACATTATTTAAAGTTTTTCTGAAGCAACTAAAATACTTTTTAGAGGAAATTTCTAAATTCTGATCTTTAGCTAATTTTTATTTAATATTTATTTTATTGTTTCCACTGCCATTTAGTCCCCTTCCCTCCCCCTTTCCCCCAGCGGTTATCACACTGTTGCCCATGATAATTGATTTGATGCTTCCTCCTTGAGCCTCGAGCTATTGGGATCATAGGAACCTCCAAAGTCAATACCACTACTGTTGTTTTTCCCACCTTACTCTCCACACAGTGTGTTTTGCCTTTGCCACAGTTTTCATAGTGGTAACCATCCTTTCGTCAGTGCAGTCTCCTCCATACAGTTTCTCAGTAGCCTTTGGTTACCAATAATTTTATGCTTAGGGTCACAGATATCTATATTTGGGGACATCTTATTCTGTCCCAACTGTACATGACTCTTTGTCCACACAGGATTCACATGCCTTTGCTTCTTCCTGACACCAGTGAAACCCCTTTACCCACAAGTTTTATGTAGGTGACTGTTAATAGCAGTCTGGATTTTAATTCCTAGCTCCAGCTTAAAAAAAAAATAGCTAAGCAAGTTTCAAACTGGGTGGTAGTTTTCTAAAAAAGTATGGACTACATTTTCATTTAATGAAGAAAAATGTTTTACATGACTGTCAGGGGAAAGATAAAAGTAAAGAACACACTTTTCTATATAATGAGATTTTTCCATTTCTTAAGAAGTAAAAATGATAATATTTACTGAATTTACTACCCTACTTTTTAATAAGGAACATCTGTAGGCGGCAATTCAGGAGGCTAAATTCCTCTGGATGGAGTGCCTCTTAATTTTGCTTACAGACAAGGGTAATCAAGGGAGGCCCTGGGTAATAATAAAAAGAAATAATAGTTTGTCTTTGTTATATCAAGGTTCCCATTCTTTGTAATCTCTCGCCACAGGTAATGTAGTTTGTCTGTTTTATTGGCTCATACTTCATAGAGTTTACACTACTTCATTTATCTACCTATATGTTTATAT
>PVJD01008984.1:0-67195 GCA_004026545.1 Mormoops blainvillei
CTTTAACATAACAATCTACAGCAATCAATGGCTCCCCGTCTCTTTGACTTCATCTGAAGTGTTTAAGCCTCACATTTTGACCTCTGACTGCAAAGTAAGTCATACTTAGAAACTGACTAGTGTCCAGATAGAGAAAAGTCCCATGATAGTGGCAAAATTAACTTCATTTGTCAAGGTCCCCCCCGATTACTGTTGCCTCTACTTTCTTCCTCTGTTCTCTTACCCAATGGCCCTCCCTTTGACTTATCACTTGCTAAAGGCATCCTTTTCCCTGCCTTCTCTTTTAGCACTTGTATCAATAGGGATTAACCAGAGTAGCAGAACCAGTAGGAGATATATATTAAAAGATTTATTGCAAGACTCACGTCGATGGTAGGAGCTGGTTAGGGAAGTTCAAAATTCATAGGAGAGGACATCAGGAAGGACATGAGTGAAGGCTGCTGTCTACAGGTAGAATTTCTTCTGCCTAGGGAAACCAGCTCTTATTGAATTAGCTCCCCCCCAATTATCTAGGACAACCTTCCTTATGCCAAGTCAACTGATTAAGGACTTGAATCGCATCTACAAAATACATGCACAATAACATCTAGATTGGCGTTTGACTGAATAACTGGGAACTGCACCCTAGCCAAGCTAACACAATCGAAGACCAGCACAGCACGTTTCAGTGTTTTACAACAGCAAACTTTTGTAATTTGAACTCTCTTAGGCCTTTTCTACCTGAGTGTGCTGAATTGCTTTTCTTTTTTTTTAAACTGGCATTATTTGCTACAAGTTCTAACCTGGCTGCCTAACTCTAACTCAAAATACCCATCTAATCTTACATTCCAGTAATGCGTTTGGGTTTTGTTTCCTCTTAGACTCAGAGATAGAAGTTGGTCATGGACGCTTCTAATTTTTAGGTTACTTCACTCTCTTTTTTTTTGCTTTTCCAGTTTTCCAATAAACGTATGTGATACGGCTGTGTAACTGATTTCCTACAGAAAATACTTGACATGGTTCCTGTTTTCCTGGCAGGGCCCAGACTAAGGCAGGATATAAAGGATAGCGTAACACCTAGTTCACTATAGCAATCCATGTTATTTTTAAAAACTATATATAATACTCACACATATATATGCATGTATACAAATATATGTATGTGTGTGTGTGTGTGTGTGTGTGTATATATATATATATATATATATATATATATATATATATAGTTTGTCCAGAAAGTATCCAGCCATGCAGTATGCCAGATAGATCTAAGTGTTTATTGAAGAAGATACAAGATACAAGAAACATTGTACCTAGGATAATGACACCTCAGTTCCCTTCAAAGCAGTCACCTTGGGACCTCGCACAGTTTTCCCAGTCACCATCAGCAGTTTCCTGAATCTCACTGATGGTCTCTTCCCTTCAAAGGGAAATCTCTTCCCTTTCAAAGGTGATTTAAGTTTTAGGAAAATCCAGAAGTCTCAGGGAACCAAATCTGGGCTGTCAGGGGGCTGAGTCACCTGGGTGATTTGATGTTTTGCCAAAAAACTCAGCATTAGATGTGAGGCAAGAATGGGCACATGGTTGTGATGAAGCTGCCAGTCACCAGTTTCCCAGAGCTGTGGTCTCCTGATTCATCCGACTAGGGTCCATGGAGGAACGTTCAAGCTTAATGTAAAATCGGATGCAGGTTCATTGCTCTACTTACTCAGTCATTTTGAATGTGACGGCCACACAGTGCACATGCTCACTCAATGGTATCTACTGCCCCCACTGACTAGCAGCGAAGTCATTATTGGTCACATGTGTGCATTCCAGTCTACTCTCCTTGGCTGACAGGTTACATCAGTGTTGTTCTCATTATATATACAGTGGTTGGACTTTTTCCAGATAGTGTCTGTCTGTCTGTGTCTCTCTCTCTATATATACATATGTGTGTGTGTGTGTGTGTGTGTGTGTGTGTGTTTGGATGCAGCCTTGGTGATATGTTCATGTTTCCATTTTTCTCCCATCCATAAGTATCTATTGATTCATTCACCTACCTGCCCATCATTCTATTATTCCTACAGGTCCTGATCTACCAGCCTTTACCATCTCTGTTAATGATTATTCCATTTTCCCAGTAACTTAGGTAAAAGTCCCAGGATTAATCTTGACTTCTTTTTTTTTAGTATCCACTCCCTTTTTCTGCTTATATCCACTTTGTACCAGGCCAGAAACTGGCATCAACAATGATTTAGGGAGATGAACTAGGAGTCCCAGTAAGGAACTAACATTTCAAAATTCTAAGTCCAAATCCCACCCCGAAGGTAGAAGTGAAACTCAGTGATCTGAAGTGCAATTTCCATTAATGTCATTTTCTAAAGAATGTGATATATAGGGTAAGGGGCAACACTTTGCCTAAGTCTTCAAAATAAATGAGTTTTAGGGCATCAATTGTGATGCCAAAGTCACAGTTAAAGAAAGCCATCTAAGCTAATATAATAGATACAGAACCAGGATACAACACTAGAAATCGGAACTGAAAGCCACTAGTCAGCAGGCCAAGGTGCCTGTCATTCAGGCTGAGGTATAGGTTTAGGCTCACCTCCCTAGTGTAGAGTTAGTTAAAAACAAAAACCAGAAAAACAGAGAGACCAGACAGCTAACCCTGCCACAAGGAACGAGAAAACCTAACCTGACCCTTTCCTGGGGACCCAGAAATCACACTTACTACAGCCACTTAGACAGTTGGGTCAGGAGAAACAGGCTATTTACGTACTCATAGCACAGGCGGCGTGGGGCTCCTGGTATTTCACTGGGTCCCCCTCCTTGCCTCAGTGTCTGGGTGATATGAAAATCCCAGGTCACTGTCCATAACTACTGGGAGAGATCATGAGAGAAGGGTCGATCCTGAAATCTGACTTCTTTATTAAGACATAAATTTTGGCATTACACTGACAAAGTGCCTCGGAAAAGGAAAATGTAGTCCTGGCTGATGTGTCTCAGTGGAATGAGTGCCTCTGAACTAAAGGGTCACCAATTCAATTCCCAATTAGGGCACAGGCCTGGGTCGTTGGCCAGGTCCCCAGTAGGGGGTGTGTGAGAGGCAACCAGACATTGATGTTTCTCTCCCACTCTTTCTCCCTCTTTTCCTTTCTCTCTAAAAATAAATAAATAAATAAATAAATAAAATATTTTTTAAAAAGAAAAAAGAAAAACTAGCAATATAATAGTGTTTGAAATATAAGCATATTTTTGTAAACTCTGTATATATGAAGATGTGGGGCAAATTGCAATATATTTTGTAAAATCTTAGCAGAATTATCTCTGAGTGAAAAATTATGTATGAATTTATTTTTCATTCCTCCTTTAGACTTTACTATTTTATAGCTGCATATATTTTTTCAAAGTTGGATCTGAACTTAGTCTAGTAGAATCCCAATGTTATACATTTGCTGTTAGTTCTATATATAGGGAGGGGGAAATCTTATTCTATATCATAAATTAAATCATCAATATTTATTGTGAATTTACCAGAAGCCTAAATCTCTATCATGTGTTCAAAGCAGTGAATCTTCTTTTAGTTTCCTTTTTTATTTAAGAATGCCTAAAAGTTTAGACACAGTCCTCTTAAAAATGTATATCTCCAAGTTAATACAACATTTTGCATGAAATTTAAGGGTGTTAAAAATCCCTGAAATCCAACTACGGACCGTTCTGTGTACCACAAGTTAAAAACTGAGGAATGAAAATAAATGTAAAACCCTATGTCTGTTCTTAAGCTATCTAATTATGGAAGCCAGCCCTAAAGCCATGAATAGTTAAGCAGCAAAGGAGAAGCAAATGAATAAATGGATAAATGAATGAATGAATGAATGTGTTTTGCATATGTACAAATTTTCTACAAGAAAATATATGGTTAATAGCTAAATGAGAAGAATACAAATTAAGTGTTAACAAATTGGGAGATAATTACACAAAAGAGTAAAGTTACCTTGTCAGATAAGTTGATTCATAAAATAGATTACTGCTTTAAAAAGAAAACAGACTCCAGCTAATACTTGAAGTCTATTACAATTTTCTAGATATTATAATTCTACTTCATTGTTATTATTGTTGTTACCGTACATAGAAAAAATAAGGATTGACATAAAATTCTCCAGTCAGTTCAGTACAGTATTTGGTTTTGGGGTGATATGGGTCAGTGAAAAGAATTTGGAGTCAAAACAAATCTGAGTTGTAAATATTCTCTACCATTTGTTACATGTTTTATTGGGAAAATCTTGACATTTTTGAGCATTGGTTTCCTCATCTATGTACTGGAGATATTCTGCCTCTTTACTGCTGTATACAAGTTACCCTGAAACTCAGTGGCTTAAAACAATAACCATTAACTATTTTATTATATCTCATGCTATTGTGAATCATTAATGTGGGTGTGGCTCAGCTACACAATTTTTCTGTTTCCCAAAGTGCTGACTAAGGTCACCCAAATGTTTGTCACTTCAAGGCTGTCTGGCCTGGAAGTTCCTAGTGATGGACCCTATGGCTTCACCCCCTCGTCTGGTACCTTTTGTGTGGGACGTTTGTGCTGAGCTGAGGTTAGTCATTTGGAGAATCTACATGTGGTCTGTAGCACGATGGCCTAAGAGTAGTTGGGCTTCGTCATTGTGGCTCAGACCGTACAGAGAGGTTTTTCTTTTTTTTAAGAGAAAGGAAATAGAAGCTGTCAGTCTCTTAAGACCTCAGCCTGGAAGCTGGTATAGCATCCCTTCTGCTGTGTTCTTTTCAGTGTAGCAGTCACAGATGACCTACATTCCAGGTGAAATCCATAGACTCCATCTCTTGATAAAAGAAATGTCAGAGAGTGCATGACCATCATTCGTCTGCTTCAGGGGATAATATTTCCTACCTCATTAGAGTTATTTCCAGAGTTAAATAAATTTTAATATATATGATCTGGTTTATTAAAATGCTTGATAAAGTTAGAAAGCAAATTTGCTATGTGATAATCCCTCAACAACTGTTCCAATGAACTGCAGCCTTCTCAGGGTTCATTTGTCTCTAATCCTGCATAAAATCTCCAGAAGTTATCATAGAGCAGTTAGTCACTCTCAGGTATTCCAGGGATACTTTCTTTTTCTAGGTTTTAATAATAGATCAGTTCAGAGGTATTTGAAAGATTGAATTCACTTTAATTAAAAACTTTTCTTTTCCTTATCCTCTAGTGGAGATAGAATGGGAAGACTCCCAATCTTATGTTTACTTGACATCATTCCATACCTGATAGCTGTTTTGTGACACAATAGAAGGTAGGAAAGGTTACGGGGCAGAGGAGGTATTACTTATAATCTTTCAGTGACACCGCTAGATGTGGTGGTTGTCCAAAGCCATTTATTAATAAAATATCCTGTGTCTCTTCTGTGAATCTTTGATTTCAGTTCCTTGGTGCACATGATAATCTCTGGTTGGCCACACCATCCCCATTAGCTTTTGTCTCCAACACCTCTAGCTTCTTTCTACCAAGCTCTCCTTAGCCTTTAGTGAAGGAGATTAGCATAGTTATTTTCAGGAAAAGTCATGGCCATCTGACACATGTATAATTTTCTGACACATGAAAATTACATAGGCAAACTCTGAAAGTTTGGCTTGCTTTCAGTGAAGACTTCTTTATTCTGTTTTTACAGACTACTTCTGCTAGTCAGTGCTGCTATCTTTTAGGCTTTTTAAGTATGAGTCAGATAGCAATCACTGTATCCTTCAAATTCCAGAAGATGCATATCAGACTCTATAAACTCTTAAAATGTCTCTCCAGCTCTGGCAAGAGCAAAGTAATCTCCCATCCCATTTTTTTTTTTTTTTTTTTTTTTACAGTGGTTGACGTAAAGCAGCAGGATACAGGAAACACTGACAATTTCTCCAAAGAAATTTTAATATCTGCCCTCTCTAATCCCTCATGTGTCTTTTTTTTATCCTCGAGGCAGGCAACAAGTTGAGAATTCAGTACCATGTTTACATTTTTAAAAAACATTTTTATTTATTTATTTTAAGACTGAGGGGAACGTTGGGAGAAAGAGAGGCAGAGAAGCATCAATGTGTGGTTGCCTCTCGTGCGTCCCCTACTGGGGACCTGGTCCTCAACCCAGACCTGTGCCTTGACTGGGAATTGAACTGACAACCCTTTGGTCTGCAGGCTAGCACTGAATGCACTAAGCCGCACCAGCAAGGGCCATTATTACATTTTAAAAAGCATGTCCTGCCTATGTGATCCTTTGTTTTTTTTTTGAAAACTTGGAATCAAAATTTTGATGCCCATTAAAAGAAGAGGCTACATCCCTTCCCCTTGAATGTGGGCAGGCTTTGATCAATAGAATATGGCGAAAGTAAAACTGTGTGACTTTCGATTCTGGGTCACAGACGGCAGTGTAGTTTCTGTCTTACTTGCCAGAACGCTTGCGTTAGAATTCTTGAGCCTCCACAAAAGTAGTTCAACTGCCCTGAGGCAGCCACACTATGTGGATGCCCAGGCATCTATAGAAGGTACGTTTAGTAACTCCAGCCTGCAATTCTAGTTTTTGAGTCCTCCCAGCTAGACAGGAGTGTGAATGCGCCTTTCTATGATTTTGGTTCCCAATTTTTGACACCCCTAGTCACGGCGTCAGCCAAGATGCATATTGTATACTAATTCCTGACCCACAGAATCTGTAAGCGTAATAAAATGATTGCCTTATGTCTCTACGTTATGGCTTATTTTGTCATCCAGTATAAGTGGAACAAGTACCTGTTGTGTGTGTGTTATCCACACTTTTGCAATCTCAACCACACATGAGTAAGAAAGAATCCCTTATTAATGTACGATTACATAAGCCATTTGAAACACAATATGTCTTAATAAAAGATAGTTGTTTTTCTTCTTGAATAATGCGAGAAACAAAATCTCTGCAAAGCTCCTTTACTTTCAATATGAAAGAATACAGGAATTTTTATAATAATTTTTCTAAAAAATTCCAGTCGAAATAAGAAAGTTACCCAGACAACATGTGTCTCCCCTTGCTTCTCAAAGCATTTGCTTGCTGGCATGTGTCAGCATCCTGCTTCATTCATACAAGATGTCATCTGCCTGTAACTAAAGTTCAGCTCTTCCACTGTACACAGAAGTTTAATTGCAGATTATGTACTTGGGAGAAAACTGCAGGACTGCATTCAGAGTAAAAGTAGGGAAATTTCATTAGATTAAAAACTAAAATGCCAAAAGTGAAGAAAATTCTTAAGCAGTATCAGTTCTCATCCACCACTTCCCCTAAGTTACATTGAGTCTAAAGAAATAAGAAATCATGGGTAGATCTGTGAATACCTGTGAAGCCCTTGATAAAAGTTGTTCAACCCTTCAGACCTGTTGGTAGAGGCTCACACACCAAGGGAATTCATTTGTATAAAAAATGCATCTTGCTTTGGCAGTAAATTTACACCTGATAAGTTGCAAATGGAAATTTCACAAATGTTGAATACACTGGAAGAACACACAGTTCAGGACATGTTTCTTGCATTAATCAAGTGAAGAACTTCAGCAGTTTAGTGGGGCCATGTTTTTATATACTGTAGTCCAAATTCCTCAATAATGTTTACTATATCATAGCAAATACATAGAGATTTTTGCTTAACCCCTTGCCTTATCCTGATAGAGCTCCTTTTGCAATCATAATGGTGATATGTTGATCCAGTATCAGCCAAGCTTAAATTATCTCCATTCAAGAGATTAGTCAGAGAAAATATTATTGTTGTCTTGGGTCAACTGCCCATTTCTGCATCAATAAGTTAGTAGTATATAATCACTACTGGGGACCACTGTGACAACTGTATAAGGAATTCTTTCAGTATAATGCAAAAGACAAAGCAAAAACAAAAAAACAAAAAAATAAAAACAAAAACAATAAACAACAACAAAAAAGCTTTGTGAGTATTGACTATGAAAAGCAAAGAAAGACAAAATTGTAGCCTATGAAGTGGAGAGAGCGTCAGTAGTGAGCATAAAGAATGAAGTCAACCAAGATGGTGCAGCAAAGATAAATGGATAAAAAATCATCTTAATAACACCTAAGCTCTGAATTTTCTCTTTTCCTGAGGCCAAAGAAATCCTTGACGTTTAGGTTCATGAGATATCACAGTAGGTTTACAATATATCTTTCCTTTACTTTTCAAGCTCGAAAACAATATGTTTCTGTTTCTTGTTCCAAAAGAATGCTAATGAACTTACAGGTTCATTTTTTAATATTCCCTCTTCATACTCTGAACTTTAGCCATACAACATCTCCTAGCTCTCCGAATTTGATGTTCTCTTTCATCTCACTGGGAAATTATATATGTTCCACCCACCCTCTCCCTTATGACCTATCCTGTTCATGCCCATTGCTCTATATTTCAGCTTAAAATGTAGTAGTTTCTTTTTTTTTTTTAAGAGGAAGGGAGGGAGAGAGAAAGAGAGTCACAGAGAGAGAGAAACATGATTTGTTGTCTCCCCCACATGACCTGACCTGGGACAGAACCCACAACCTAGGCGTGTGCCCTAAACAGGAATTGAACCCACAGCCCCTCAGTTCACAGGACAATGCTCCAACCAAATGAGCCACACTGGCCAGGGAAGAATGGACTTGTTTGGAAGACCTTCTTTACCCTTCACATTTGACTTAAATTTTTCTTAATTCTTCCATATTTCCATTATATCTCCTATTGCAGAAGGTATTTCACTGAATTCTTTATGTCTCTCAGGAAACTTTAAGCTCTTAAAGATACAGTGACCTGGGTAATTTTTGCCAGCATGTACCTCCAGGTCCTACAAGGCTGCCTGGCCCATGTAGGTACTGAATAGCAATCCCTCAAATAAATGTACGCTATGTATATATACATACCAGACACATACACACACACATATGTATATATTATATATACATACACACACTAAAGATATATACCTAACATTGTTTACAAGGTAATGTATACAATAAAAATTGTGAAGTAAATAAAATATGTTATTTTTAATATAAATAGTTTACACTTCTCTGTTCTTCTGAGACTGGTTTCCTTCTTTTCTTTCAACTGCAGTGTTTTTTTATTTTTGCTTTTACTTAATCTCCCTTTCTTGAATAGTTTCTCATATTCAAGACCCTTTTCTTTTCCTTCATTTCTAGCAAAACCCAAGCATTTTGTGTCCTATTCCTTTATATCCCTCTTGGGACAGGACATTCATTGATATATTAGCATGTTAGCCATTGCTAGCATGGCAAGGAGCCTACTTTTCCAGTAAGCTCATGTACAAACTAAGAGTGACTTTCTGAAGAAAATGTCTTAATCAAAAAATATGGCTTACATCATAAGAAATTCATACAAAGGCGGCCTAGAGGGAAGGGGATATTTTTAAGTAGGTGAGACCCTATATTCCTCAACTCAAATAAATGGCTACTCATCTTCCTCTTCTGTAGGGTCAAACCTACTTATACCTAATATGAGTGTATTATGCATATGATACACAGATATCATGTAAAGAGAGAATTCATCAAGTATTCTTATTTTTTAAGTTAATGAGAATAAGCACCTTGTAGATGAGCAAGCACAAGAATATGTAACATAAATATTTATGATGACAATAAAGAATAAGACCTAACTAATTCTCCCAATCTGATTCTATGCTGATTCTGATTCAATTAGAAAATCATCCTTTGTCTCCAGTATCCCTTAGTAGATATTTGAATCAATGAAATATGATAAAGGACAGTCAATAAAACTTGCTACACTTAGCTGAAGACATGTAAATAGTGGTCAAAACTTTTAATACATCCCATTTTTCAGTTTTTTTTAAAGTAAAAGTTTTGAGAATTTTCTTGGTAGGCGTGAAGGTTATCTCTGCTGCTCTTTATTTATACCATTTTACGGCACTTTATCATGTTGTATTATAATTTCTTTCTCTTATTATGTATTCAAGGGTAGGGTCTTTGTTGTGTTGATTTGTATACTCAGAACCTGGTATCCATTGTTCATTCAATAATTTCAAAATACTGCAATGTGATTATGTAATATTATATTGCTCTACACAGAGGAAACCTACATTTTAACTAAGGTTTTCCCAAACTCAAATGGTACTCGGTTTAAGAGTCTAGAGATTATCTCTCCCTTTCCATTGAAGTAGCTATGCATGTTAAATAATTACTGTGCTTCAACATCTTCTTAATTTATAAGCAAGATTAATTTGATAAGCAAGCATCTGTGCAATTTCCCAAGACCTCTGTCCACTAGCTTGGGAATGCTTTGCTAATAGAATCACAAGGTGCTTATTGTACAATTAGTGAACTGGAGAAGAACATTTATTTGCATGTCGAACATATAGTATTTTTAAACCTGTAAATAATAAAATAAAGTACTGTGATTTTGCCTGAAAATAATTTCTGGGTGAAATGAGGGAATTGGAGTTGAGAAGGACACTGCTGGAGGACTTACTGATTATTTTCCTGTATCGTAAAACAGCTACAGATTTGGTGTCTTCTGTCTAAATAGTGAAGAAAGATAGACTTTCTATATTCTGGATATTTATATTTAATACTGATGAAATAATAAATCTGAACAATTTCAAAATTCCTTCCTTCCTTCCTTCCTTCCTTCCTTCCTTCCTTCCCTCCTTCCTTCATTTATCCCCCTTCCTCTCTCCTTCCCTCTCTCTCTGTCCCCCTCCCTTCATTTTTCTTTCTTCTTTCTCTTTTTTCTTCTTTAAACCTTCTTGCCTTTTTAAAAAATATTTTCTTAATCCTCACCTGAGGATATGTTTTTATCGATTTTAGAAAAAGAAAAAGGGAGGGAAAGAGAGAAAGAAAAATATCGATGTGAGAAAGAAACATCAATCAATTGCCTCCTGATGGGGGATTGAACTGGCAACCTAGGTATGAGTATTTGTCCTGAGAGGGGATCAAACCCACAACTTTTTGGTGTATGGATGACACTCCAACCAACTGAGCCACCCGTCCAGTACCCTTTTTGCCTTTTTTTATTTACTCTTCCTCTTCTGTTCTATTCTAAAAGAGAAAGACAACAAAAGCAGTACTTTTAAGACCTTATAATTACAATAAAAATAATCTTTGGATTTAGAATAGTAAAGTAACTTTTATAATAATTTAGTTGTGATAATAGACTGTTGTCTTAATTTTCCATGAAACTTATAATTTGCAATAATGTATTCTCAAGTACTGTAGAAAATTCAATGTAGCAGAAGCCTTCTAGACAAGGAAGTAGAACAGACATCTAATGCATGCCCTGGTCTCACCTCACCTTGGTTGTATAATGTTAGGCAGCTAATTCAGTTTCCTCGTCTAAAAAATGGAGTACTTATTAAAGGAAACTCAAATAAAATTGCTTGTGTTAAAGCAAGTTAAAATGGCAAAGCTTCATATCAGTGTAAGAGCAAAAAAATGTTTCTTTTCTAAATTTTATTTTTATGTTTTTAATTTTTTAAAAGATTTTATTTATTTTTTAGAGAGAGGGGAAGGGAGGGAGAAAGAAAGGGAGAGAAACAATGATGTGAGAAACATCAAACTGTTGCCTCTCACATGCCCCCAACTATGGACCAACTGGGGATCTGGCCTGCAATCCAGGCATGTGCCATGACCAGGAATTGAACTGGTGACCTTTTGCTTTGCAGGCCAGAATTAAACCCACTGAGCCACACCAGCCAGGGCTCTTTTCTATATTTTAACGTTTGGAATTACAAATGGCTGCACTATTTCTTGGATTTACTGTAATTCTATTTGGCTGTTTAGACAAAGGTTAATTTGAAAATTCAGGTCTTTCAAACTGGCCTTTTGATAACAAGTTCATAACATGTTGAGTGGGACTAATATGAGAATATTATTTTACCTAAGGCAAACAAACAGAATGGTTTGCCTTACAGCAGTAATTCTATTCAGTATTCAATTTGCAGCTATGTTGCAATTGGGAATATTTTAAACTGGTATTATATTAAATTCAAATGCATAATGCAGAGTACAGAGATATTTAAGCTATCAAATGAACCAAATTCCTAGAGTGACAATAAATATGTATGCATGCACTTTAAAAAAGTAAACCAATTCTGATTTCATTGTTACGATGCTTCAGTAATCCCCTGTCATTTAACTTGGTTCGTTGGTCTGCCCTTACAGATGAGAATGTACTTTTTTAGCCCTGGGCCTGCCCTCTGCACTCTGGGCGTCACTAGCACAAAAAAATCTGCTTTGATTCTGTTTCCTTTTACTCAGTGGGAAGCAGGTGAAGAATCTGGCCCTCAAGTACATGGGCTCAAGGACACCAGCCGCTGCGCTTTGCAAAATTTACTTGCAAATTGAAACAGCTTGGAAGAAAAAAAAAGGTTAGAGAGAAGGTCTCAAAAAAATTATCAAGATAGTGAAGGCTGTATTGAATATGACGAAATCATTAATTACTTGTAGGATGTAACACAATATTCCATGATTAGTTTATATTGATTAACATGTTGAATTCTCATTTCCTCCCCGATTTACTGATGAACCCTTGTGGAGATTCTTGAGTTTTAGTTTGTTACTTAGTCCTGTAAATTAGGTAAACACCATATACTCTCTGAATTTTAACTTCATCTATAAAATTATAATAACAATGAGTACAGGTTTCTTAGATTTGCATTGTCTATGAACACATGCATTGAAGAGGTTTAAATGAATAATTGTCTATTATTATTTAATAAAATAATTTAATATAATAATAAATTATTATATTATTTAATATTACTATTTAATGATGCCATATAATATATGTTATTATATATTATATAACATGATGTATCACAATACATATTTTATACATTATGTTATTATATATTATATAACACATGACATATCATAATATATTTTATTATAGTATGCAATATGTTATTAATATAGAATAGCATAATTTAATTAATAATAATTTATTCATATCAACAAGCTTTATTTATCCCGAGGGGAACCACCAGAAACAGGACTCTAATTTACATGAATAACCATGAAGTTTTTTAAACTCTTTATAACTTGAACGGAGTATTTGTAGTTACCTCCTAATTTATTTGTGAAACAAAATAGTGGCAAAGCAATGACCTTGCCAGTACCTGGAGGAAGTATAGATCAAGATTACTATACTACTAAGTAATTTTAAAGAGATTGTTTGTTGTTATGACCACCGGTTCTGTCTTTGTGTTGAGAAGAGCCCACTTTATCTTCACCCCTCACCTAAAAATGTTTTCAGTCATGGCGGGAACTACGCCTTCTTCATGGGTTGGTCAATCAGAAATATTTCTTTTGTTTCAACCAAATTCATCAGTTGAGGGTTGTGAGAAGGAACTAAGCTAAAAAAAACAGACTTCCTTAAAACAGGTAACTGATAAATGACTAATTAGAATACATTCTTATACCCCATATTCATGTGTTTAGAAATTGCCACTAGTCTCCATATCAAGAGAAAATAAGAGAAGAGTGAGAGAGCTCTGATAACACTGGCACTAAGAATGAAAAATCAGTCATAGAAGGACACAGGAATTGTAATATTTTCATTTGCTGCATTATGAATTTTGATTTCCGCATTAGATATGGTTCATTATGTTAATTTCTTTGAATCAACAATATTAAGTAGAGAATGTTTAATCTGCTTGCCTCAATATTTCCCAAGTTAAGTTAGTAGTCCTTGGCCTCATAGTCACAGAAACAGAAGAAAAAGCATCCTCCTTACAGGGGAGCAACAGGTGGTTCATTCTTATGCTGAAGGAGTAGATCCTTCTTTATCCACTCAGTGTTCCCAGGTAGAAAAGGAAGAACAATAGTCAACATCAACGTTAGTTAGCATTTTATCTGCTTTGCAGTCTCCAGCCCTGAAGGTAATGTCCCTAAATTTAAGTAGTGTCTTTATTATTGCAAAAGGATTATCTTCTTCTAGCTCCAGATTCATTCTTGGATTACAATAAGTAAGAGAAGGGAAGGAAAGAAGTCTGATCTTGTCTAACAGCAATTATTTTCCCTAAAAGTACTGGGAGATATCTCTATCCATGCTTTTTCTCTAGGTGACCTCACCTATGTGCTGATGAAATTATAATTTCAGCCTATAAGTGTCCCTTAAATTGCTGAATTATGTATTTAACTTTCTATATTTCCACTTAGATATTTAATATCATGTCTAAAAATAACTTTTGTTTTCCCAAATTTTCCTTTTTAAAGTAACTACCTTTCTTTCCACACTTACAAATTTGGGGATATCCTTTTTTCACCATTTTAATCCATTCAAGCCAACTTTCTTCACACAGTCATGAGACGGATCTTTCTCAAATATCTAATAATATCCAAATTTCTTAGATTGGCATGATTTACTTTTACTTTATGACTTACTTTACCTCTGCCTTTAACAAACACTGCTTTCCACATGACCAGTTACCTCACCATAATAATGCACATCCATTTCCCATAAAGTGATACTCTTTTTCTATTTGCTAAAACTTATGCCTGGAATTATCATCTTCCCACCCATTTTTTGATGGATTCCTGTCCCTTTGGGACTCAACTCAAGTCTCACTTCTCTGAATTGACCCCAACTTCAGGAGCTGTCTCCCTTTGTTGCTATAGCATCTCTTGCCTACTTACATTAGAGTCATTTTCACTGGGACTCTAACAATATGAAACAATGTGACACTTTATCCCACTCCTGTCCTTCTTATTAGACTAAGAAGGCTTCAAGGTTAAGGATTTTTTTGTCTTGCTTATCTTGAAATCAACAAGAGCCTAGTACGAAGTCTGTCAAAAATGGTGCTCAACTAATATTCAATAAAAGAACAAATGCTTCCACACAAAAAGCATGGTTTTATCCATTTAAGGTAAATCATTTAAGAATTATTTAACTTTATTTTGTTGTCTTCTACCAGGCATCATGCAATTATATTCCTCTATCAAAACCACCTTCACCGTTAAGTGCTGACAAACGGGTCTGCAATCTAAAACACTTTAGCCTCCTTTGCTGTGTAGGGAAAAGCTGAAGTAATTTGTATGAAAATTGCATTTAAAGAGTGAATTATTAAATCTCTAGTATCATTTCAGATATGACACCTTTACCTGTGAGTTGAAGTTTGAGACATTTTTATAATAGGAGACTTAAAGTTTGAGTTGGCATTGGTAGTACAGGGGCATCGCTACCAGTTGAGAGGTGTTTTAATCATCAATAGTTGAAGAAGCTCCAGGGCAGAGAGGAAGTGAGAGGCTCTTGCTCCAGCTCCCTATAGATCATGATCTCTGAGCAAAACTAAAGGCGAGAAATCTCAATCTTGAAGGGGTCCACATGCTAAGAAAAATATTTTAAAATATTAATGAGAGAAAGGAAAAAGCAATCTCGAGAAAGGAACACAAGGCTGGAAGGCAGCAGACCTCAACGCTGTGCTTTGCTTATTGGGAGACCTTATGCAAATCCTCCATTTGCCCTCAAGGCCCACATCCAGCCACAGGCCTGCCTTCAATTTCTGCCTCATAATGAGCAAAGGATTAGTTGGAAAAATAAATGAGAAACCAGTTTTAAGAAAGCAATACCCTCTTTTAATTTATGCAATTATTATTAATAGCATTAATAATAGTAATAAGAAAAATATATTAAAAAACCAATATTAACCAAACAACATGACAGGTGATGGTGCTCAGATTTAGGGACAGTCTGCCCCTGGGTACTAATTTTAAAGGGTCAAATTGCTCCACATATACTTGAAACTATCATGCTCACTTTCTTTACCTATTTGTAATCTGCCATTTCTTCAAATTCAAATAGATCAACTTAAAGAAGTTTAGAGCTATTGGGCATTTCAGAAGTCATTAGTCTAATTGCTTCTCTATTTCATAGCAAAGGAAGCATATAAAACCCAGAAAGATTACACAATTTGCTCAAAATCACCCTGCCAAGAAGTAGTGGCACCACCAGGTCATATATTTGTCAGCTACCAATATGATAACATTCTGCCCCATGAATTTCCCTGTCTGCCTCTAGTATGAAGTCTGACCGCCTCAGTTCACACAGTAGAAGATTGTAAGAATTAAATCTGATCTCTGCCACTGATTATTTGACTTAGTCAAATCAGTTATTTTCTCTGTACATTGATTTTTTTGTGTGTTACGCAAGAATAATAATAAATGAAAAAGATAATTGAAGAAACATTTATAGCATGTCAGGTTTTGTTCTTGGTACTGAAGTCACAGGTTCAATTGAAACAGAGCCCGTACTCCCAAAGACCTCACAATTTTTTAGTGTTATACTTACTAAATTGTATTTTGTCGTTTTCTGGTCCTGTAAGAGGTTAATGATGTTTGGATGGGAAAGTACGAGAAATAATTTTATGTCATCTCTTAGAGATCTGTAATGCACATTAGCATATTGAAGCCTTTTAAAAATGCTGATTTAAATCATTTTAGTATTAACAAAGATCTGATTTAACATTTATGAAAGTGCCTTGTTAAGTATAAAATGGAAGGCATATATAACATTCATCATATTCTTCTCCAAATTCTTATTAATTAGAATTTGTCCTACTTGTCTTTTTTACTTCACTATTTTTTTTCCCTATCCTTAGTTCATGTCCCCTAAGTAGTTAGTGATTTATGGGCTGTAGAGGTAAATTCTGATTCGGCTAACATCATTTTCCAGGCACTGAGCTGAACGCATTTCTATGCTTTCTGGTCCAGCACATAATAATCAATGTAAAAATACTGGCTGCTGCCAATTCGCCTGGTTATCCAGGAGCTGGAGGCCAGTCTTCACGGTATTATGGATAAATCAGAGACACTGCCTTCGACACCTCTCAGAATTTGCTGCTCACTCTTCTCATCAGCTCTTATGAAAGTCGGTCCTTGATGAAATATCTGAGATTTGCTTTGAAAGTCATATTAAAATACGAAACCACTTCAGAATGTTTAGTAACAACAACTGCTGATATTAATCAAGCACCTCCATGTTCCAGGTTCTGTATTACACAAGAGATTGAATATATTCATTTATTCTTCTCCACGATCCTATCAACTAAGTTGTTGTTGGTTTTGCTCATTTTTCGGCAACTGTTCAGATGATCCTATTGGGGGGGCAGGGGAGGGTGGGGCTTGTCCTGTTAATATGATGAGTTAGATTTATTGGTATTTAAATGTTAAACCAAAGTTGCATAACTGTGATAAAGCCATCTTTTTCATGATATATTTTTATTTATTTCTGGATTTGTATAGTTAATATATATTAAGGGAATTCACAGCAATGAACATGAAGGATATTTTTTCTTTTTTAAATGTTTTTGCTAGGTCTTGGTATTAAAGGTACGCCATATACATATATTGGTAAGTGCTCTCTGGTCTATTTTCTAAAATGGATTGTGAAGATTGTTAGTTTTTCTTCCTTAAATATTGGATAAAATTCACAAGAATATCTTCTGGAACTGAAGTGTTATGTTGGGAAGGTTCTGATAGTTAATTCCTTTAATATATAACATTCATATCTCTGTTTCAATATCTTGTGTCAGATTTTGTGTTGTGTGGTTCAAAGAGTTTGTTCATTTCATCTAAATTATTAAATACATTGGCTTTATTTTATTATAATAGTTCCTTATCTTTTTAGTACCTGTAAGATCTGTAGAGATATCTCATATTTTATTCTTGATACTGGTAATTTATATTTTCTTCTCATTGCTCTTTATCAGTAAAGCTGGGGTTTTATAAATTGTACTGATTTATCAAAGTACAAACTATTTTGACCTTGTTTTTCACCTTTATTATGTCTCTTCCCTGTCTCATTGATTCTTGTCCCTCATTTTATTTATTTCCACTTACTTTGATTTAAAATTTCCTTGGTGTTTTTAGCCTGTTATGCTGGAAAATTATAATACTAAATTGAAACCTTCCTTTTTTTGCTAATATAAGCAATTAGAGCTGTAAATGTCCCTCTAAGCACTACCTTAGCTGTCTATCAAAAATTTTGATATGTTGTATTTTCATTATCATTCAGATTGGTATATTCTAATTTCCCTTGTCATTTTTTTCATTGAACTTAGGCTCATGTAGAAATGTGTTGTTGACTTTCCAAACAACTGAATATTTCCTAGATATCACAGAAATCTTTATTTATTGATTACTGATTTAATTTAATTCTCTTATGGTCAAAAAAACTTCTCTCCAAAATTCAATGTTTTCAAAATAATGAGATATTTTATGGCCCAGCAAGTAGGTAGTCAATCTTGATCAATGTTCCATGGTTATTTAAAAAGGCTGTGTATCCTGTAGTTGTTGGGTGAAGTATTCTGTACCAATCAGATTTAACTGGTTAATTTTAATTTTGTTGTTCTATCAATTACTGAGATAATGGTGTTAATATCTGCAACCATTATATGGAAAGAGAGAGAGAGAGAATATGTGTATAATAAAAATATGTATATATGATAATAATCCTGTTTTGAGATATACTTTGTCTGATAAATTATTTCCATATCTTTTTTCATTGCATGATATATATTTCCTATCCATTTCTCTATCTGTGACTTTATGTTTAAAGGGCATCTCTATAGCAAATAGCTGGGTTATGCAGTTTTATCCAGTTTGACATTTAATTAAAATGTTTAACTCAGTCATATTTAATATAATTTCTATATTACTTCTTTTTATTCTAAAATCTTTCTAGGTATATTTTATTATTTCATATATCCCCCCATTTGCTTCCTCCTTTTTGCCTTCTATTCAGTTAAATATTTTTGAGTATCCTAGTATTCCTAATGAATTTTTTTCATTACTGTTGAATGTATTCCAACATGTATCTTTGACTTATAAAGTCGTCTATAGTTAATATGGCATAGTTCACCTTAAAAATATCTTCATTTTACAATAAAACTCCACTTCTCTCCCATTCTTGTTCTATTTTGTCATATATTTTACTTCTATAAATATTATAAATCTCAAAGGAAATGCTGTTATTTTTACCTCAAAAATGAAAAAGTAAAAAAATGGTAGTTTATGATTTATAATTATTATTATTATTTACCCAGAAATTTACACCTTCTGGCATTCTTCAGTACTCTTTGGTATAGGTGATTTAGGTCCCTTTAAAATTTATATGCTGATGCCATAACCCCCAGTTATTTAAAATGGGCTATTCTTAGGAAATAGGGTTGTAGCAGGTGTAATTAGTTAAGATGATGTATTAGGATGGACCTAATTCCAACAGGACTGGTGATGTATAAACAGGGGTAATTTGGATGCACAAGAGCACGCACACACACACAGGAGAACGCCATGCAAAGATAAAGGCAGAAACTGTGGTGATGCTTCTACAAACCAAGGAACCCCATCGATTTCCAGCAAACCACCAGAAGCTAGGAGTGAGGCATGAAATGGATTTCCCTTTCATGGCTTTCAAAAGGAACAAAAGAACTGATACTAGATCTTGTATTTCCAGCCTACAGAACTGTGAGACAATAAATTCCTGTTTCTTAAGCCACCTAGGCTGCTGTAATTTGTTACAGCAGCCCTAGCAAACTATCAGCCCTGCTCATAGGCCCAAGTTTCCACCTGGTATCATTTCCCTTTATCCTGAGAAAAGTGTCCTTTAGCAGATCTCGTAGTATTGGTTTGCTGTGTTTTACACTACAGGTTGGATCCCTGAGCTTTAGTTTATCAGCAAGTGTCTTTATTTCACTCTTATTTTAGGAGTATTTTCATTAGCTAGAGAATTTTTGTGGATGATTTAGTGGATGATATGTTGTAGAGAGTCTAGACTATGATAATCAAATTGCTGGCAGATACTTTTGATCCCATCAAACTTAGGTTTTAGGGAGAAAACCTATTTTGGTTTTGTACTTTAGTCCTATGACATGGCTATGACTTTAGGATTTGGCCCTTATTCTTTCCTATTTACTGACTGTCTGAGGTGCCCGGCACAGTGAGGTCCATCCTCACTGGCTAGTCTAGAGCCCCAGCGCCTCCCAGCACTGTGTGACGTCTGGTATCTCAACTCTCAGACCCGCAGCACGTTTTCTCTGTAGCCAGAGGGAACCTTGCCTTGTTGTGTGCAGCACGCTCCTTGCCAATAAATTGCATGGCACTCTCTTCTGAATTCTGGGGCTTCTTGCCTCCACACTAGCTTTTCTCCGGTTCTCTGCCGCACATATCACAAGTATTTCAGGAGCTTCAAGGTTCAGTGTCTGGCTCCTGCTGTGCTCTAGGGCCCATGGCCGGGAGAACAGCTCCAGGCAGAGCGCTGGCGTGAACAGGTTCTCGCCTACCTCCTATGTTACCTTTGAAAAATCTCATTCTGCACTGCCTGAAATCAACTGCCTCACTTACGATGTTCGGCCTTACAGTTATTTACAGCAGCATGGCAATTTCAGCCCACTTCGTAGCTTCCTGTCGTGGTTGGAAACAGAAGTTCTGTGACCATTTATACTTTGCTAACCAAAACCGTGGTGTTTTAAATTGATTCCCAGAGACTCAAGGGGAACAGTACACCCAAAGTATGTTATCCTAGCTTCTAAAATAGTGCTAATTAGAAAGTCCAAGTGATCTCAAATTTCATTATTTTCTTTTATTAACGATAGAAGAAAACCGTTGATTTAACTGCTAAACATTGAAGAATGGAGTCATACTTTATAAAAGAGATGCCTCAAACATAAAGTTATACATAAAGCTACAAGTTCTGTTTGATAATTACACTAAAGAAGCCAGCCAGTTTTCTTAAATTTGGCATATCCATCCTAGATTTTCATTATAATTTATCTGACAATGTTTCCATCGAAACATCTGTAATTTGATACATTCATTCCTCATAAACCCATTTTCTTTCCTTGTTTTTCTTATTCTTCAAAATTGTTCTCTTCCAATTTGATATTATCTTTTTTTATACCTGCATGTCCTTACCCTCCTCCCACTTTTTTTTTTCTCTTTAATACATCTAATGTTTTTGTTTCTGTTTTCTCAAAATTGTGTATAGAGAGAATCTTCTTTATTGGAATAATGTTCCCCTCCCTGCCTACAAATCATACTCCACCAACAAACTCATGCTTTTACTTTGCTGGCTCAAAATATTCCGCATTTGTTTTCTACATTTTCTGTGTGTATATTCAGCTCTTTAAAATTAGTTAAAGGCACGTTTTCCCACTGCCCTTAATAACTCAAACTTGACTCACTCCTTTGTTCCTATTGTTGTTTCTGATCTCTTTTGGGGAATGTTCCTGCCATAAATGAGCATATCTCTGAATGTTTAAGAAAGTCATCTCAGAAAACCAACCAGAGCTGCAGTTTCAAATTAACCTTCTGACAATTTATTCTACAGGTGAATCTTTAAAATAAGAAAGTCCAAACTGACTGGAGGAAATAAGCAATCTTCTGAAATGGGTTTTACCAATAACAATAATTAAAAAACGGCTTCTATTCCCTATTCTTTTATGTTACATCCCTGCAGGCATTCAAATTACTGTTAACTTAGGGTACCACATTCATTTTCAGAAATGTGTCATTTATAAAGAGGCAGGAAAAGCCCTGTTTCCTGATATATGCTTCATATTTCCATTTCAGGTAAACAGAAGTTGAATGGAAATGCAGTTCATAAAAAATGTGCTGAAAATAAGTTCCTGACATTCAGTAGAAATGGCAACTTCAATAGAAGAAGAAAATTTTGTTCATTCCCAACATCAAATGTATCTGCAATGTTATTGAAGAAGTAATGAGAATTTATATCCTGAGGTCATATAATACCTGTTACTAAAGGAGTTCTCAAATGCTTGTTTAGTAGGTACATACACACCTGGGCCTGAAGCGCAAACACCAAATAATACACTAACTTTGTTGACTATTTTCTAAGCCTAACACTGTCACGTGGTCTGAAGACAGTATTTACTATCGCAACCAAAATGATTTTATAGAATCTAGGATGTTGTGATCAACATAATATACATAACAGAACTGAAACAAAAACTAAGATTAAATGAATATTTATTATTATGCAGTGGACATTACATATTGCTTTATTGATTTCTAATAACATTGTTATTGCTAGGTGAGATTTATTAGTCCTTTTTAAAATATAAAACAATTAAGATACAACTAATATGTGAAAAAGTAAAATATGAATCTAAGTCAGTCTGATTCTCAAACCTATATTTTTAAAAATTGAATAGCCTTGCCTTTGAAGGTAAGAAGATTAAGTAGGAAGACATTGAGAATTTAGATTAAGATCATGCAAATTGAGATCTAGAAAGTGGTAATGTGTGAAAAATGTGTTAGAATATTTAAAAAGGTAAAGTTTATAAAATTTGGAAAATATTTGTATGTTAGTAGATAAGGGAGAGAAAGAATTTTGAGAAGACTCTAAGTCAATAGTTTTCAATTCTATCACACCCTAAACTCCCCATATATAAAAATATTACCAGTAATTCCCCCTTGTTTATCCTAAAATAAAATCTCCAGATACTTAAAAACTACATGCATCCACTCATTAAGCAAAATCACAAAAATCCTTTAAATATTATATATAAAAGAGAAATGAACAAAAAACAATTTTAGCAATATGTACATCTGTACATAAACCATAACACAGTTACTTTAAGAAGGCATAATGAAGTTATGTCTTGAATGAATAAATGAATGTAGTGATTTCTCATATATTTGCACCTTGTGAATAGTCATCACAAATGCAACAACTATAATGAAAAACTTAAGAAATGGTTGTGTATCAGTAGCTCAAACACAGTGAGCTGTGTTGCCAACAGTGATATAGTTTCTGTAATGGTGAAACACTCTTGGCAAGGTCTAAGAAAAGGGACAATTTACACAGTGTATGAATGCCTGGAAATTAATATTATTAAAATTTCCAAAAATTGTTCCTGTTTAATGTAAAACAGAGTTGGACTCTAGGCTGAAAGAATTAAAAAAAAAATTTTTTTAATCTATCTTAATGCCTGATGGGACATGTAAACTTCATTCAAGATGTGGAATAATTTGTGGGACACAGCAGCCTATTCTCCAGAACCTGTAGGATCTCCAGTCCCTACCACCAAGTAGTACTAGCAGCCTTCAATCCCCATGACAACCACAATGTAGAAGCCCTCACAGATGCCCGAAATGCTCTTTCATGAGAGTACTTCTACTTTTGAGAATGACTACACTAAAATTTTGAGCCCTGGTGTTTGGAACTGTGTAGGCATCATTGATGATGACAGGAATATGTAGGGTAAAGCAAATTTTGGACGGGCGGATGGTGAGATCAGTTTTTGACATGCTGAAATGTAATTAATATAGAATATTCATGCCTAGCTACCTATGACAAGTTGGAAATGTAGAATAAAAATTCAAAAGAGAGATTAGACAATAGTTTGAAACTACAAGAATGGGTAGATGGTGAAGGAGGAGGATGTAGAATTGGAAATATGAAGGCAGAGCCATTTGAAATTATACTTGGGGGAAAGAGAACTGAATGGTAACCAGCAAATGAGACAAAGATACAGAAGGATAATAGAAGGAGGATGTGTGTGTGTGTGTTTGTGTGTGTGTGTGTGTGTGTATTATATATATATTATATTATATATATATATATATAGAGAGAGAGAGAGAGAGAGAGAGACAGAGAGAGAGAGAGAGAGAGGGAGAGAAGGGAAAAGAGAGATTTAGAAAGAAATATTGATTGGCCTTCTCAAATACTTGAAATGAAGAAGAATGACCTGAAGAACTAAGACAGTTGGGCAGAATTTGATAGTGTGATAGAGCTGAAAGCCACATCTTCAAGGGACTGAGAGGAGTAGAAAATAAAGTTCCACTTCTACATGCCCTTGTGGACACTGTATTTGAACTGTCAGTATTAAAGCCAGGATTCTGGCTTCTTGTTCTTTCCTATCAGTCCTCATGTGCCGGCATATGTAAGGGCCATGTCCCCATAAATGAAGTCAATTAAGGAAAAAGGCAATAGTACAGGTTACATATTCAAGAAATTCAGAGGTAAAGAGGAAACAATACTT
The DNA here is from genome assembly GCA_004026545.1 of Mormoops blainvillei. Taxonomy (NCBI): domain Eukaryota; kingdom Metazoa; phylum Chordata; class Mammalia; order Chiroptera; family Mormoopidae; genus Mormoops; species Mormoops blainvillei. The sequence goes on from PVJD01008984.1 coordinate 23,981, forward strand.
TTCTTCATGTTTTTTTCTTATTATACACTAGATAATTGAAAAACCACCCTGGGACAAAAACTTAAATAATGAATAAATTACAATATTCTTTTAAATGATAAAAATATGGAAATAAGAGATAACTTCAGAATAAGATTAACACTTGGAAAGTGGTGGGGAGAAGGACATGGCTATGTAGGGCTTCAAAGACAGTGGTTATGTTTTATTTCTTCAGTTCACAGGCTGGTACTCAATCCACTGAGCCACACCAGCCGGAGCAAGTGGGTGATAGGTAGGTGTTTGTTTTATTATTTACTATAAATATTCATATATTATTTGGGGATATTTAATACTTCACGAGTAGAAAATATACTTTTAATGGGATGACAACTATAATGTTGTCAACAATAATTGTTAATTGTACGTCATGTTCCAGGCACGGTGATATATACTTTCCATTGATTTTCACAGAAGCTGTGTAAGGTAGTAATCATTATGTTCATGCTAATAAGGATCAGGTGGTATGATCATGAGCAAGGGCTCTGGAGTCAGAGCTTGGATTCAAGTCTATCACCTGCCACTGACAAGCTGTGTGTTCTGGAGTAGTTTATATACCATCTTTGTGCCTCCATTTCCTCATCTGTAAAATGGGGATAATAAAGCTATCTACCTCAAAGATCAATTATGACAAATCATTGTGGAACAGCATTATTTTTCTTATTCTTTTGATTGTTTTTAACTGATGGTGTCAGGCCTCAAGTTCCAAAGTCCATGGTGTTCCATTGTTGAATTTAAGAACGGGGACTGGCATACAGGAAAAAAAATTAAAGAGTGAGGGTAATTAATAAATCAAATTCTCAGATAGTAGAAGAGAATGGAGCAATCTTATCTTTTTCATGGTTTAGACCAATACGTATAACAATGCAGAATAACTATTTTTTTCAGAAGTAATTTTTAATCTTTCTCTGCCTTTTGCAAAGCTAGAGATTTCACATGAGATCCACATAAAGAGCTCTGCTTGGCACCAGAAGTAAGCATATTTTACCAGGTTTAATAGGAAGAATAGCAAGGAATTTACTGAGGTACCAATCAGACCATATTTTTCCTTCCTGCAAATATCACATTTGATCCTGCCTTCTGCCAGGAGAAAGATGTATGGTTCTCCATACTTTGAACATGGTGCACACAAAGCCAGTCTATGCACCAAGAAAAGGCTGTGGGTTGCTATTAAGTCCATCTGAAAATATTTTAATCTAAAAAATTTTGCAATCACTTGGCAAAAATTGGACAGTGTCATGAAAGTATTTGAGTATTTGCTAGGGAATATCAAGTGTCCATTGCCAATCAGCAAATAAACTGGTTATTCACATTATGATGTTGGGTTTAGAGGCAGTGTTAATGCAGCAGCTAATGACATGGGCTCAGGAGCCAGGGTGCTCAGCTTGGAATTCTAGTCCTGTCACTCACTAGCTGTGTGACCATGGACATACTACTTAACCTCTTTGCAACGCAGTTTCTTCAATTTCAAAATAGGGGCATTAATATAATAATACTGAACTTATGCGAGTTACAGTTTAAGTCAGTTAATACTGGATAGCATCTGCTTTAACAAACATGCCAGGCACTTAGTAAACACTCAGTCAGAGCTAATTAGTATTACTGTAATTATGATGATTTCTTTATGCCATTGATATTGTTTTACCTCAGAGGAGTTCATTATAATTCATAAGAGGCCGTAAAGCAACTAACTGTGAAAAGTTAAAAAAATTTCTTGTTCAAGTTATAGTGATTTTTAAAAAAGAAAATGAGATAAATTTTTATTATTAGGCCTGGAGAAGACAATAGAAGCTAAAATATAATCTTTTAGGTTGAATATGTCCAAATGTGTACACAAGCTTTGAAACAACAATTTACTTATGATTATTGCTACCAAAAAATTACAGACATTTGTGAATACAGATAAAAGATGTCCAGGAGAGTATATTTAAGAATACTAAAAACTTGGCAATGTCCTGAATGTCTAAAAAAGGGAAAACTAATTTACTAAATTGTAGCATAATAATGTATGTCATTAAAAACCCACATTATTAAGGAATATTTATTACTGTGTAAAACGTTAAGTAGAAAATAAAGTGGCTATAAAACAGCATCTACATTATTGTGATGTATAAAGGCAAATATGTGTTAATATTTACATACAAATTTCACATACAATGAAGTACTTCAGATGGGGGAATTTAGTTATTGGAATTATAGGTTATTTTTCTTTAGTGCTTTGTATATTTTTCAAGTTTTTAAAATTAAACATATCAATTTTATATTTATAAGAGATCATTAAAATAAATTATGATTACATATCTTGGAACATGTAAAATTCTAGTCATAAAAATATAATGATATTAATTTTGAGAAAATAATACCCAAATTGAAAACAGAAGTAAATATAAACACACTTTCTGTCTGACTGATTCAACAGACACAACTCAAATGATTTTTTTAAAGACTTTTCTTGTTGCTATAGCAAATGAGATTTTTTTCCTGATTTCTGTTTCTGATAGCTCATTGTTGGTATACAAGCCTTCAATTTCTGAATATTAACTTTATATCCCACCACTTTGCCAAATTCATTTATTAGGTTGAATAGTTTTTTAGTGGAGTCTATAGGGTTTTCTGTGTACACTATGTACATCATGTCATCTGTCAACAATGTCAGTTTTGCTTCCTCCTTTCCAATTTGGATGTCTTTTATTTATTTTTCTTATCTGATCACAATGACTAGGACTTTGAATACTATGTTGAATAGAAATGGTCAAAGCGGACATCCTTGTCTTGCTCCTGATCTTAGTGGGAAAGTTTTTAGTTTTTGCCCATTGGATGTATTGTTGGCTGCAGGTTTTCACATGTGGCCTTTATTATGTTGAGGTTTGCACCCTCTATTCCCATTTTGCTGAGTGTTCTTATCATAAATGGGTGTTATACCTCATCAAATGCTTTTTCTGCATCTATTAATATCATCATGAGATTTTTCCCTTTCCTTTTGTTTATGTTATGTATTACATTTATTGATTTGTGAATTTTGTACCATCTTTGCATCCCTGGGATGAACCCCATTTGATCATGGTGTATGATCTTTTTAATGTATGGCTGGATGTGGTTTGCAAATATTTTGTTGAGGACTTTAGCATCTATGTTCATTAGTGATATTGGTCTGTAGTTTTCTTTTTTTATTATGTTTTTACCTGGTTTTGGGATTAGGATGATACTGGCCTCATAAAAACATGGATGGAACTGGAGAGCATTGTGCTAAATGAAACAAGCCAGGCGGTGAAAGACAAATAACATATGATCTCACCTATAATTGGAAACTAATAAACAAAACAACCAAGCCCACAAAAATAACCAGAGACATTGAAATAAAGAACAAACTGACAGTAACCAGAGGGGAGGGGGAGGGGGGATAATGGGGGCAAGAAGGGGACGGGTCATCAAGGAACATATATAAAAGATCCATGGGCAAAGCCAAAGGGGGTAGGATTGAGGGTGGGTGGGGCAGGGGAAAGTGGTGGCAGGAAAATGGAGACAACTGTACTTGAACAACAATAAAATAAAGAAAGAAAGAAAGAAAAGAAAAGAAAAATATAAAAAATTATTTATATATGCATATATTAAAATTCTTTGTTTTTTAAATGCTTTTTTCTAAAAAATATTAAAAAATGAAATATTTTATATATTTATTTTTAGAGAGAGGGGAAGGGAGGGAGAAAGAGAGGAAGAGAAATATTAGCACAAGAGAAAAACATCAGTTGCCTCCTGTATGTACCCCAATTGGGTACCCAACCCGCAACCCAAGTATGTGCCCTGACCAGGTAATTGAACTTGCAACTCTTCACTTTTTGGAATGATGCCCAATCAACTGAGCCACCTGGGTCAGGGCCACAATCCCAATTATTTAACAGCTTTAAAAATGATAGAACTTTTCAAACAAAGCACTAGTTTGAAAAGCATCACAGGCCTAAACTTTTAGAGAGCTGATTATTGTACAGTAATCATTTTATGAATGTAACTGTGATTTGATTACTAATAATAACAGATAATATGGCTATAACAAATTATCTGAATGATTTGTGTAGTAAATGTATTAATATTTACTTCATTATCAGTACTTTTATCTATTAAAAATGTAAAATTACAGAACTCCTTTACACATTGATTCATATGTTTTTTTTGAAACCATCTACCAAATACTTTCTAAATTACTGAGGTCCAGGACTAGGCAACTGAAATAGAAAAATGCATTACATAGTCCCTGTACTAAAAGCAAGGGCGTGACAAGTTATAATACAATGTGTTACAATACATTGTATGTGTTCTGAATAATGTGTTGTATGTAGCTGTATAGACTTATACAATGTACTGTGCTCTGTACCAGCACTTAAATGAAATGAGTTTGGTTGCATTGCATTAAGTCTTTCTAGCGGTTTGCATCATTAATATTCATGCAATATCATTCAATACCCCATATCCAAATAGACATCATATTCCAAATTGTGTAATGTAGTAACTTTTAAAAACTTAAAAGTCATGGATTCTGCCCTTGATCAATCTAATTTTACCAAGATTAACATTAACTTACACCAGTAGTTATTAGTGACTTATGATATGGAAAAGTACCTCTAGATTAAGAGAGTGACACCTTAAATTTGTAAATTGTCCAATGCACTGGTATTAATTTTTTTCCAGCTTTTTACTTGGCAAGTAGATGTCTAGGAGCTTGACATAATCAGGATTAAATGTTATAAACTATAAAAGGATAAGAGTATATTTAGATTTTCATGTCACTGACATTCCATGAGATAAGAGTACACAATCAGTCAGTTATCATTTTGAGTTGCAAAGAGATTTTGTGATTCAAATCAGGAAAAAAATTCACTGAATCATCACAAATATAGAAGTGGTTTCAACTGTTATGGCACTCAAAACGAGTGAAGAAATAGATCTCAAAATCAGGCAGCAACATCAAAATATTAGCATTGCATCAGCCAGCATAGCTCTCTACCTATTTCAGGATTGTTTCAGCTTCCTATTTCAGAAGAACTTATAAGACTTTCTCTGGTCCACTATATAAACATCACTGGATCTCTGCCAATTTTTGAATGGATCTGAGCTGATTAGTGTCCCTAAAAGTTGGAGCCAGGACAGCTCAGAAGCAGTTCTGCCACCTTGCGTATAATTATGACAAACTCAAAGTTTTGTGGAAGTAGAAAAAAGAACAGAATCAGGAATTCTCAGTCATTAATGGACAAAAATACTTTTAGTGAAAAACAGCACACAGTACTCTTGACAGCCAGATCTGTTTCACCGTGTTCTTCTGCTCCTCACATCGTGATCGAGTTCCCAGATCTACTGTCCAAGTGGACAGTGGCCAGAACTAATTGACAGGTATATAAAAATCACACCAGGGAAGCTCCTTAGAAGGGGTTTATGACAGTACAAAATAAAGTGGTTAGCTTCAAATAACAAAAGTCTGTTTTTCTGTCTTGAAAGAAGGCTGGAAAGTAGAAAAGAAGAAGGAAAAGGTGATGATGATGATGATGATGATGATAACAAGTACTTATACGGCTCTCACTAGCTGATAAGCACCGTTTTTAGTTATTTATATATTTCAATTCATCTATTCCTCTAAAAAGACTGGGATAAAGGTAGTACTATTTTTATTCCCACTTTAAAGATGTGAAAACCAAAGCTCAGATAGGCAAATTAAAGTGCCCAAGCTCACACAGCAAATTAGTAACAGAGCAGAGGCCCACCCTAGAAGTCTGCTCTATATCTGCGCTCTTAACTGAGCTGTTTTATCATCAATGAGGAAAGAGTGAATGGATGCATAGCCGCACAACAGTTTCAAGAGAAAAAAAAAAAATGTTATATTTACATACATATGGAAAATGCTGTAGCTCCTGGCCCTGTCTTTCAGAAACCTAAGTAGGCAACTTATAATCCACAGGTTCCACAAAATCTAATTTCAAAGCCAAGCGAGAAAAAACTTAAAACCAGTGCAATGTGAACATCGCAACATGATATCAGTAGATAAGTGGCACCTATAATTACTTGAACACAATTTTAATTATGAACTTATCATATTTCTTAATTCTCCAGGACACAAAACTCTCATCAATGTTTATTCCCTCAGCATGTGACATTACTGAAATCTCTGCTTTGTTTCTCATCTTCACAGCTTGCTTTCTTAGCCTCTCAGATCATGCCTGTTATATGAATGGTAACAGCGTAACTAGTTCTAACACTACCCATCAGCTCTAAGGTGGACCCAGGACCAAGGCCTGGCTAACAAAGCAGAAAACCCTCTAAACACAGTGACTGGGGCAATAGTTTGACACAGAGCCCACAAGCACTCTGTGTCACTGTGTTTGCTAAGCTAGGGTGATGTAACTTTAAAACTATCATTGGCCACCACAAGGATAGAGCCTGTGAGGGAAGTGGAGCTAAGGAATGGAGAGAAAAACCCCTATTCTGTACACTCCCTAGTACATACCTTTACCTACAGGAAAACGGATATATCATTACAGAAGGATCCCAGGGATCCTTCCGCTCCCGGAACAAAGGGAGCAGACTGCTTGCCATCAGAATGCTTGCCATCAGAATTTATACATAACCTTTATGTTTTTCTTTTTGCTCAAGCTAGTTTGACTTGGATTTCTGTAATTTGAAAGAGTCTTAATATACCATTGACAAATATTTTCTGATTGCTTGGTGGAGAGGGATTGCTAAGCAAAAAAGAAATGGAATAAATCTCAAAGAAAAAGATGTAAAGATTTCACTTATATCAGTAGATGAAATCCACTGTGATGTGTCCCAATAAGATCTTTGAAATTAGAAAAATAAGGTTTCTCCGTGTGAATTGAATGAAGAGATCAATACTAAATGAATAAGAATTAAGATATGTAAAGTCACGCTAAGGCTAGAGATGTAGATTTTATTCTGGCGCATAGCCTTTTAAATTAGACAGAGGTCTGGAGACCCTTCTTTTCAGGTCTGGCATTGTAGAGTGTTAGTTGGAATGCCACACACAACACCTTCATTGGTGTTATCATTTTTTGATCCAAGGAGTCAGATCCAGGTCATTTAACCCACATATCGCACCAGTAGTCACTCCCTGTTATCCTTTGTGTCGTATAAATAAGGTGAGACATTCAATTTGTAAAACTCTGTGTAGAAGGCAGAAGCTCAGGAAACCAAAAAAAAAAAAAAAAAAGAGAGAGAGAGAGAGAGGCACTCTTGTAACATGTTTCAACTCCACCAGGGCTCCAGGTCTCATGTGAGAAGAAGAGGGGTTGAATAAGATTATTTTCAGTGAGCTGAAAACATTGTACTTTAATTATAAAATTGCAGGTTAAATACACTAACAGAAAGGAGGACAGGAAATTAAGACAGAGGCAGTTTGGGAACCAAGGGATTTCTCCAATCACTGTAGCAGATGTTGGATTTCCTGCTGAGTTTCCTCAGAGATGTTTGCATTTCCCAGAGTCAGATTTCTTGAATAAACCCAGGATTTCCATTCCATGTGGTTTTGGTTCTTTGGGTTTTTTTTATACACAACGACACATAAAATTACATTCTGAAAAAGCAAAGTTAAAATTGGCCAATAAAGCTTTGGCCTAAAATATGTTGGTTTGATTAAAAATGAAATGTAACTATTTCAATTTGTTATTTTGATGTCACATATAGTTCATACATTTGGTCCCTGAACCACAGCAATTCAATATATTTTTTATATAAACAAGCAAAAACTAAAAGTTGTCTCGCAAACTCTCTACCAAACCTCAGCCTGCTTGCTTCAGCAGATTTGTAGTTGGTTTTATGAAATTACCTAGTCCAATAAGTCAAAATGTTTTGTTCAGTCGTGTTACATTAAGCTAGCTGTTTAGACAGGTGTCTATTATGCATAATTAAAATGAAAACAAGAACAATAGGAATTTTTCCTGGAAAAGAAAAATATCAAAAACTATATAATATTAACTGCGTCTTGTTTTGTAATGGAAAGAGAAAACAGCCTGGGTGGTACAGGTAACCTGCCAGGAAAGGGTGCATTTCTATTTATGTAAATTATTACTCTGGGATTTTGCAAGGTTTGTCACAACTTTAATCTGCTGGTTAAGAAACCATTTTTAGAACTGGAAAATAGAACAATTTTAGCAACCCTGAGACCTTCTTTGCTCTTTGAAGTCTCCACAGTGGCCATAACTGATGCCCAGGGCATTATGCTTGCAGCCTGTTCTCTCTAACCCCTAGGAACATGTGCAGTAATGATGTTGGTCCTTTTGATGTTTGATGTTTACTTTCAAAATTTTTGACCCTGAAAAAAAGTAAATACATCTGTTTACTTCTAAAACAATTTTTCACACAAGAAGCCTGTATTTACCTGCTGTGTATTTTGTTCTCTATTGAAATTTTCTATTTACTAAATATAACAGAATCTAATAACTGTGTTATGATCGTTTTGGTTTCCATTAGCACCTCCATTAATTGGCCAGCAGCAATGGCAAGGTGTTTGTGCAGTGGGAGTTAAGGGCACAGAAGTAAAATGGAAGGACCTGTTTAGGCAGAATGTTAACAGAACAGTATTCAAAACAACATCTCGGTGGAAGCCCAGCAGGAGGCTAGAGGTCAGAGGCAGCTTGGAAAGCACATCAGTGATTTCCAGTGTGAACCTGCCAAGGCCGTGTCAGCTCCTTCCCTCTGTCCTGCTCTAAGGGATGTTTCCTCTATGGGGAAGCCCAGGAAATCAGACTAGATTACTGCCTAAACTACAACAAAGTACACTCACAGAAGGGGTATTATTTTCTTCATTTTAGAGACTACTTTCCACTTCCACAGCTTCAGAGAACTAATAAATTAAGTTCGCAGAAGCACTTGTCATGAAGGCTTAAGATTCATTGAAAAGGTGGCTTAGTGTTCAATCAGAATTAGGGAGACTTCTGGTCAAGATGGCAGCATAGGCAGACAGGGCTCGCCTCTTCACACAACCACATCAAACTTACAAGTAAAATATAGAACAACCATCACTCAAAACTGTCAGAAATCAAGGTGAATGGAAGTCTGACAACCACGAAATTAAAGAAACCACATCCATCCAGACTGGTAAGAGGGGTGCAGACATGGAACAGGCTGGTCCCACATCCACATGCAGTGGATACAAATTTGGAAGGGGTATCTCAAGAGCAAGGAGTCACGAGACTACCCAACCCAGGGTTCCAGTGCCGGGAAGATAACTCCCCACAAGATTGGCTGCAAAAATCAGTAGGGATTAAGTTGTTGGAAGAAACTACTGGAGCCCTAAGCAGCTCCTCTTAAAGAACCCACACATGGACTCACCTACTCAGACGCACTCCCTCAGAGCTCCAGCACTGGGGTGGCAGCTTGAAGGGCACCACTGGAAGAGGCTGAAGTTTCTGGCATTGGGGCGAACAGAAGCCATTGTCCCTTTTCTGAGCCCTCCCTCTGCAGAGCCACGAATCAGCAGGCTGGTGTCATATCTGAGACGCCAACAACCTGGTTAACACTGTTTGACCAGCCTAGGAGATCCCCAGAGACCCCACCCTACCCAACTTACGGACACACCCGAGCTGCTTTACCATATGAATGGTTGGCCTTGGCTCATACTGCACGACCTCCTAAATCCTCTCAAACAAGCAACAGCTGGCCTCAGTGAGCCCCAGACCTGCACTAGCAGCAGCCAGGCCATATTCACAGCTTGACTTCACCTGGGAATCTGTAAGCCCAGCACAAGTAGCAGCCATCTCAGATTGCTTTAAGGCTCAGGCAGGGTGACCCAGGAAAAACCACAAGCAGGGGGTTGACCTTGGCCTGCACCAGCCAGGAAAATCCAGGGCCAGGCCACCCAGTGGACAGCTACAGGCCACATCAGAGCACTGCCACCCTGCACCTGCACAGCTGATCCTCCATGGACAGTAGAGTTTGGTGGTAAGTGGCTAACACAATCCTTGCAGCTGACTGGCCTGGGTAAATCCCTCCCATTCATCTGCCAACAGCAGCCAAAGCTCAACTACAAGAGGAAGGTATACTCAGCCCACATGAAGGGCATATCTTGAGTACCCAAATTGGGTGATGAGGAGGTTTTGTCACTGTACCCTACAGGACACCTACCACATTTGGCCAGATTACCGAGACACAGAGTCAAAGCAGCTCTACCTAATAATAGAAACAAACACAAGGAGGCTACCAAAATGAGTAGACAAAGAAACATGGCCCTAATGAAAGAACACATCAAAATTCCAGAAAAAGAGCTAAACACAATGGGGATAAGCAATCTATCAGAAGAAGAGTTTAAAACAATGGTTATAAGGATGCTCAAGAGACTTAGTGAGGACCTCAGCAGCATAAAAAAGATCCAGTCAGAAATGAAGGATACACTAATTGAAATAAAGAACAATTTACAGGGAAACAACATTAGAGTTGGATGGATGGGGGCAAAGGGAGAAATTGGAACAACTGTAATAGTATAATCAATAAAATATAATTTAAAAAAAGAATTGGGATGTGCTAACCTGGAATAATTTCCAAATGGTATAATTATGATCCTCATACAAATGTAGAATGAACATTTGTCTAAAATTTATTTCACTGATTACATGATGAAGGACAAGTATGATACTCAAGGTAGTTCAAAGGGTATTTTAGCAATTGGAAGTTTATAGAACATTTGAAAAAGGAGTTTTAGGAAAGATTACTAGATTAAATTGAGGGGGAAATAAAACCTGATAATGTTGTATAGTTCACCTTTAGGATTAACTTGCCTATGAGAGAAATTATTTGCATCTCATAAAAAAGTCTCCAAATTCACATGTAACTTAACTATCTTAATTTTTTAATATATAAGAATGCCAAGCAATGGTACATTCTTAAAAATTTACTGTTATCGAAAAGAGATGTAAACATCTTTTAGTTTTATTTACGTATTTTTTATACTTTTCCCTAAAAATACTAAGAAGATAGGAAATAATTCTTTGTGTCTGTAACTAAGATGTTCCATTATTTCCTCAGTGTATAATAACTATAAATAATTAGTTTCCTCATTTTTCCTATTGTGTCAATTAATTGTATCAAAATACCACTTCTACTTATCACATATTTCTTACCTACATATCTAATTGTTCTTTGAGAGGAATTCAGTTTTCTGAATTTACAATATTCAAAATCTTTAAAAGCACCAGGCTGAAGTTGGTGTTATAATATCAAAAATGGTCCATGTGATTTTTGGTATAATCTGGGGTGTCCAACCTCTTGGCATCTCTGTGCTACATTGGAAGAAGAGTTGTCTTAGGTCACAAATTAAATACATTGTGACACATAATCACACACAAAAAATCTCATACTGTTTTATGTAAATTTACAATTTTGTGCTGGGCCACATTTACAGTCATCCTGAGCCTCATGCAGACCGTGGGCTGCAGACTGGACACCCCTGTCAGACATACATTAGAATTTTCTCTCCTGGTCTCATGGATGTAATAGAAGAAACAAGAACTGGAGGGACATTGGAGAAAAATTATGATATTAAAACTCAAAGAGTTTGATGAAAACTCTTTCTCTGAGTTAGACTTGGATTGGGATATTATGAGTTTGAATAGCTAATAAAATTACCGAAGTTCCTGTGAGCCGAATAGTCTCTCTAATTCTACTTTAGGTCCTACGAGGCCATGGCTAGAAGAGAAATACAGGGAGTTATATCCAGACACTGACTGATGATGTCCTGTGTAGCTGATTAACTTGAAGACTTTCTCAAGAAATTATCAACCTTACTTTTGAATCTTACTGAGATTAAACATGACAATAGACCTGACTTAATTTCATCTGCATTAAAAAAAATAAGATTATCCAATAAGCCTTTTTCTCAGGCCATTAGAAGCAATATATATAGACATGACTTTTGCCTTTGTAAATTTTACCTTTTGCAGCCAATGGTATAGGCAGAAAATTTTAGGTCTTGCGTGTAACAAATGTGTAAATTAAGACAACACTTGGTTGTTTGTATAAATAATTGATAAATTAGAATTTTGCTTATTGCTGTACAAATGTCCTTAAAAAACTTAAAAAAACACACATGAATAATTCCCTCAAATGAAACAATGTTTAATACCCTAGAAGTATTTTATTAAGCCTCACTCTTTTTAAGAATTAGTTTTTGTGTGCAGTTGTGCATTTTAAGTGTATGCATGTGAGAGAAACAAAACATTTTGTGTGTTTTCTTTTGAAAAGTAAAAATTAGCCTGGGTGAGGCCAGATTCGATAACATAGTCAGTACAGCTAACATGCCTTGAAAGAACAGCTGAACATGGAGGCCCCAGGCCTGTGACCTTTGAGCTGGAGGAGAGTCCCTAACAGGATTATACGACTCAATAATTCTCCAGTGGAAATGTAAGTCCTATGAGGCAGATGCAAAAGACATAAAGAAGGAAGCATAGTTAAACGAAGCTGGACTGCAAGAATGCAGGAGCTGGGTCCAACAGGGTGTGCAAGGAACCAAGTGTAATCGTACAGAAATGGAAGACTTTAAAAAGTAACAACTTGGGCAACACTGTTATTTTTGCACACTAAACAGTAGATATTTTTAAAATGCTCAGTGTGTCTGAGTAACTGGTAAAACCAGAATCATTCTAGACTCTTCACAGCCAACCCTGTTATAGTAATCAGGACTCAAAAAGAAAAAAAAAGCAACAACAAAACTTGTAATACCTGTTCACTGAAACTGGTTTGGATCTAGAAAGAGAATAAGCCAAGTAGGTGACAGAGATAGGTCAAAAACAGGCAAAGATAGGTTGGAGTGACATGGTGTTGAAGGAGCAGGAGAAGGAATACAAGGCAGAGGTGAAACAATAGATAGGACCCGAGAAGACTTAAAATAGTGCAGAAGACCAGATAATGATGTCTCAAACATGGGGTTGGCCATGAACCCAGAAACTATAGAAATTCTGGGGAAGTGAGCCCTATTGGGCAGAAATATTTGGAAAAATGGCTCATCAGGGTGGAGGTGCGTCTTCAGATTTTGAAAATTATTTAGACCTTTTCAGTTTAAATAGGGAAACTGCACAAAGCATCTAATATTCGGACCTTACTAAACATAACTATTAGCCATTAAAAGCAACAAACTTGCCAAATTAAAAATAAAACATCTAAGAGAAAATAGAAAAATGGAGAAGTGTAAAGTAAGATTTTTTCCTCAGCTCTGATGCACACCTCTTTGCATCTAGAAGTATGTCTTTTGTACTTGCAGCAGGTACTCCTCAGTATTAAGGCCATTTTTAAAATGCCAAAGAAATTTCCTAATCTGATGGCTAAGTATGTTGTGATTAATGTAAAGAAAGTACAGGTCCAATAAAACACAACCAGAAAAAAGGAGATTCTGAGATCTGAGCTAAACGGCGGCTATAAGTATTGATTAGCTAAACAAGCCCAATCGTTTAGATTGTGGAATAGTTGCCTTTTAAGGTATGATCACTTCACAGTGCTTATTTAAGAACTTCAGAAACTGTTAAAGCAGCATGGATGGTCAATGGCATTAAATTTTTATTCTCCGAGAGAGAGGAAAACATTTAGCAAATCTATGACAAGTCTGTTATGTGGCTTTTCAGTACAATGGAAAAATAATACATTTTTACTGCAGTAAAGACCCAAGTAAAATGTTTGAATCTATTATGTCAACTAAATGGAAAGATAATTAGTTAATGGAAATTTAGTTAGGATTTTGAATAAATTAAATATTGAGAATTAAATTACATTTAGTGAACTCTAATTCCCAAAATAATAAATGACAAAAATATATAAACTACTACCAATAATTTATGACCTGCACATAATATGACCACATCCTGTCCCTAGGAGCTTCATATTAAACAGATTTACTAGGAAAGATAAAGAAAAATTACATTATTTTGGTGCTAAGGGGTTCTTTTTTAAAAAAAAATCTATTTTAATTCGTTCTCTACCCTTTTTGTTATTTGTTAATGTACTTTATGAAGGATGAAAATCCAAGTTTATTTACTCATTAGCTTCATTCTTTTCCACTGGAGGACACAATTCAGTCCTTTCTTGGACCCTAACTTCAGAAATACATAGAACTAATATGAAAAGAGTAGTTATATTCGGCAGGGGGGAGTCCTTTTATTCCATTAACTATCTTTTAAATTTTATGGTTCTTTAATCAGATCAACTGAGTGTCTGTTTAAAGCTTTAAAAATTTTGCTTGAGACACAATTAAACTCAAGGCGAATTAAATGGTATAAAAAGCACCACTTTATAATTCTAATGTGAAAATCCACAACGAGGATAGAGTTGTCATGAATATTTAAATACCATAGCATCAAAATACTGAAAGCCAAATCTTCAAGAAGTATATGAATAGATAGATAACATATATAGAAATGTATCTCTCTTATGTCATGTTAGATTGCACAGAAAACAGTAAGTAAGAACAGAAGGGATTTTAACAAGGGTATTCATAAAATTGAATGAATGTAGATATATGTAGTCACAAAGAAACTCACCCATGGAACAGTTATAAAAATGGAATACATATGAAACTCAAAGAAAATTCATTTAATTCCCAATTTGAAATACTATAGACTGCATTATCAGATAATATAATTCAACTAGAAACTAAGAGCAGAAAGAGAAAGCAAAGGGAAGCTACAGCTACAGGTGTGCTCTGAACAGGGCATCACACAGCATTCACACCTTGCTAAGATTCAGGAACCCAAGGATTTCCTGTCAGAATTTTTTGGCAACACAGTTTCTTTAAAATCCTAGATAGCGTAAGGATTATTTAATTCTGGTTAATGCCATAAGAGAGGTAACTATGTCCAAAGACAGAGATCTTTTTTTCTTTAAGATTTTATTTATTTTATTTTTAGACAGAGGGGAAGGGAGGGAGGAAGAGAGGGAGAGAAACATCAATGTGTGGTCATGTCATGTACGTCCCCGCACTGGGGACCTGGCCCACAACCCAGGCATGTGCCCTGACTCAGGAATCAAACCAGTGACCCTTCAGTTCACGAGGTGACACCCAATCCACCGAGCTACACCAGCCAGGGCCAAAAACAGAGATCTTAACCTGAGCAATCTTACCTGTTCGCCACTGGTCTTCTTCTCTACCTATTTGTAATTTGGACAACATCCGCAATTTGGGAAACATCCATTTTAACCCAGCACTCCCTTTGTGTGGCAGAGAAAGCTTCAAAGACATCCTGGAGAAATTCCTGGAACTTCAGTTTTAGCAATCTCATGATTGCTAATGTTGCTGCTTTAATAATGTACTGGATAGTTTAGGGTGCATATACAGAAATCGCTCAAGCTAGGTTAAGTAGAAAGGGATTTAACAGAGAGAATTTGGTCCTTATGAAATCAATGGGAAAGTTGTAGTTGAGTCTAACAAGCTATAGGCTGAACTACTAGGAATGACTCACAGAACAGCCCCACGTACCCAGGTCACAGAGAGCTGCTACCGACACTGCCATCAGGAAGCTTGGGGATTAAAAGCCACCATTACAGCACAGTAGTTAGCTATGGCATCCTGCGGTTCTATCAGACCCAGGGCCAGCCTTGACACTCACAAAAAGACCTAACTAATTAAACTAACACTATGCTGTGTTTCTGTTAAGTAGTTACTGCCTTCTAAAGTAATACCCCTTTCCTCAAACCATGAAGAAGACTTCATTCTAATTAGTAGTCACATAACCCTTACAAATGGTAACAAAGTTTTTAATAACCAGGACGAAAATTAAAAAAAAAATACTGTTTGATTCATCACACATTTCTTTTCCTCGTGAAACGCACTGTAGTTGTGTGGTTAAATAAAAGGCTTTGATGAATGCCACGCTAGTACAAACTATAGTATTAACTGTGAAAGCCTGCAGCAGTTCCATTATGCTACACTTTGATTTCTCCATCTGCAAAATGGGCTTGACAGTAACAGTGACTATTCATAGAGTCATGATAGAAATTAAATAAAATAGTAACCTGAGTGCTTATGACACAACCTGGCACCTTGTAAGCCCTCAGTGGTGGTAAGGCTGGTTTTATCATCACTGCCTTAGGACTTGCCATTCCCTCTTTTTCCCAGTAGACATCTCTTTATGCCATAATCTCACCTCTGCCACCATCACTCGAGAGGCAAAAACCGACTTCCTACGTATCAAAATCCATTGATTTTCCTCCCTCCACATTCATGTTGGTTTCGCTCCTGACTTTGACATCGTTCGTCATTCTCATCAGTTCGCACCACCGTTGGCACCGGTGGCATAAACCAGCTTTCACTCTTCCCTGACTCCGTCCCGCACGCTCCCTCTGTCAGAGTAACTATGCCAATATTTGTGGTCATCTTTTTCCTTTCCCATCTATCATCCTCGTGCTAACCTGCATAATCTTATGCCTGTGCAAATTTTTTATTCATTAATGATAGCTGACTTTTGTCATTATCTCTGCTTCAATTAATTTTGCATACCAACTGATAAATGAATAGCTTTAAAATCCTGATTATGCCATTCTTGTGCTCAGGCATTGCCAGTGACTTTCTATTGTCTACCAAGTTAAGTTCAAACACATTGGCTGGGTTTTAAAAACACTCCTTAATTTATCTCTGACCATGCCTTCCTGCCTCATATCAAGTCATGTTTTGAAACGTGGTACTCATAAGATACTATGTGCTTCTATTGAGGCCTTTATTCATACAGAAATTTGCTTGGAATGACCTCTCCCAGCCATTTAAAGCTCCTGAATACTAATTTATCCTTTAAAGTCTTTTTGAAATGCTTTCTCCCCTAGGAAGATATGGATGGAAAAAGGATTCTGTCACAGGGTGATCTGATCATAAATTCTTAACTGGGCAGTTCATGGTGGGTAGTCACACCCCAGGAATATAACTTCTTTAGTAAAAGGTTTACCTTTGCCTTAAGCAAGCCCTGTCCATTGTTTCTGTGCATTTAGGTTAACACAGCTTTGAAATGCCTCTTTTCAGACCCTTCCTTCTAAAGCATGGCCACCCTCAAGACAGCACATGATCTTAACTATCCTATTATCCAATCCCTGCCTTTATTTCTCCCACTTTTGTGTAATTTTCCTTATGTTCCCCTCCTTAATTTCAGATGCATAAAAGAAATTGCAAACCTGCTGTTCTCTAGAGCATTTGAGATCTTGCTCCCAGGTGTGTGTTGTTGGTTTGGCTCAAATAAACTTAACCCATTTTTTTTTTACAGGTCTGGGTATTTGTTAGAACAACAAAGTTTTCTCTGATAACCCCAATTAGGAGCAATCTCTCTTTTCACAACACTACAGATTTATATCCATCACTGCGTCCAAACTACACAGTCCTACTTTAGAACAAGTTTTTGGTAAATATGACTTACCTAGCATACTACACCAGGATCAGAAAACTTCCTTAAAGGACAAATAGTAAATATTTAAGTATATATGACTTGAGGACCATACAGTCTTTGTTATCACTACTGAACTCTGCCTTTTCAGTGAGAAAGCAGCAGCAGACAATGTGTAAACAAGTAGGCATGGCTGTTTTCCAATAACATTTTATTTGTAAACAAAAATAGTTGGCCAGTCCAAGGGTTATGGTTTGCTGACCATTCTACCATGCCACCAGCTTCTGAAATGCTGAAACCATGCTTCCTTGCCTGAACACTGCTAATTCTACTACTACCGAGTCATTCAGTACTTTCCTAGAATCTATGCTGGGTCTTATGCAACTGCTTTTATCCATATTATTAATAATCATTGCCATGACTTTTAAAAGTGAGTATTGTTATATTCCATTTGCAGCTGAGAAAATTGAGGTGCTTATCACAAATTAAAATTCTTACTTTTCTATAATTTGTTTATATGCTTGTAGTTTTCTCTCCTAAATTTCTAAAAAGAAATCCTATGAAAACAAAGAACAAGCCTGTCTTATTTACTACCAAGTCAGGCATAGAATTGTTATTCACCAAGTGTTTATTTGATAATTAATGAATGACTTAAGCACAGGGCAGCTAACTCATTTGTCTGGGGTCACACTAGCAGTAAATAATAGAGCAGGAATGAAAGCTCACATTTTTCTTTTTTCAGCATCCTTCATTTTTTTGTCCAGCAAATATTTCTTGAGAACCCACCATATGCCATAGGCTATGAGCTTTCCAATACCCTAATATTTCACGGCTTATATCATTGATCCATTTCATGCAATAATGAGCTACTAATAAATATAACACTCTGCATCCAAGTTTTGTCTTTTTACATATCACATATCAAGTTTCTCATTGCAGAGTCATTAGCCACTTTTACCTTTCTTTTCAGGCATTTCAGTATGCCATCATTCCATATCTGGACTGTGGTTTGGCTAAGAGTAGGAGCTGTGACAAACCCATTACGGTATTTTGCATGAAGAATGCTCAACACACAATTGTGAAATGACTGAATTAAGGTGCATATACACGAATAGACATGCATTCACTTTATCTACTTCTAGTTAGAAACCATCTTAAATTTACCTCCTCAGTACATCTCCGACCTCAGTCTCATACCTTATTTCACCACACTGTTTTAGTTCAGTCCCCCGGAGCCTTTCACCATTATTCTTGTAACAGCAATGGGCCTGCATTCCTTATATCTTGTCTCACCCAGGTTCTCAGTTCCCCTTCCTCTTTGCTGCCAAACCAGGAAATTTGGTTTTATTCATGGATTACGCACTGTTCAGTTTCTTCTAGGGGTGCATCGAAGTCCCTGAGAACTGCACTTAAGCCCCTTGCCAAACTGTCCTGGCTCATTTCTCCTGTTCACTGTATTTAGTTAGCATCCCAGTCACACTGAGTGCAGGACTTGCAGTTTCTGGAATGCACCATCCAACCAAGTCCACCCAACCATGACTGGACATACACTTGTCCCTTTGTGGAAGACCACCTTCCCTCCTCTGTGTGGAATATTCCTTGCTTCCATTGTAGAATACGTTCTTGACTTTCAATATTTAGTTTAAATATACCTCAGGAAGCCTTTTTCAATACCAAAAACTGAAATTAGTGCTCTTTCCTCCGCTCTGGCAGCCCCTCCCTTCTTATACTGCCTTCACACTGGTTATAACTTGTTTGTGTAGCTATAGTTCCACTGAACTAAAAAAATCTTTGAGGACAGCAACCCTCAAACATCTGCAGCCTTATCACTGTGCCAGCCATATGGTTATGTCACAATCAATATTTTTTAATGAATGATTTAATCAATCATCAATCGATCTATGTTGACATTAATGAAGTCAAATGTGTGCTATAGAGACAGGATCATTCAAAACAAAATTTCGAAATTATAAAATAAATACAAAGATTTTGAATATATAATTATTCAAAATCATGATATGTGGTTATACATTGACATTTTTATACTTTATTTAGAAAGAAAATGTCACATGTAGGAATTAAATTGCTTAAGCAAATAATGTCTGGCACCTGAAAATGTACAACCTGCCAATAGAGTTGTAAGAAATGCATAATTAAAGAAAATTGCATTGATTTTTTATGGCTACAGTATAAAAATTAATTATATAGTTATATTAAATGTGCCATGAATATATTAATTTTCCTAAATGATATTTAATTGTTGGTCTTTGGTTTTCCTATTTAATTGCTGCTAACTGCAAATTTTGTAAGTATTTACTTTAATATTGAGGATAATACCAAAAAAGCCTTATTTCAAAAGCAAAACTTATATTGAAAATTGAAAGCAATTCATTTTCAATGATGGGGCCAGTAGAATGACATTCCAGTAGATCTTCTTCCCCATTATACACTACAATGCTTGTGTGATGGGAACTGTAAGCCAAGATAGTATCTGCTTTTCCAGCCCAATAAAGGAATTCTCTGATTTATTTTATTGCCTGAGTGTCACTGGAATTTGAGGCACCTCTACATTACTGAGTAGAACAGGTCTGATATGCAGCAATTTTAGAAGGCTACCATATTATTGATTTCCGCATCCTGCCCCCCCCCCCAAATGTGTACAGTGTGTGAGGAAAAGGTATCTAGATACCAACCTTGGCAAAAACACTTTTCCTCAACTGTCTCCCAGTCTGTTTAGAAACCAAAATGACTTTGCCTTAGTGGGGCAAAATGACTTTCCCTTAGTGGGGTACAGGTTCATGTAATGCAGAAATCAGAGGTTTTTCAGATAAAATTATGATGCTTGAGCAAAATAAAGAAAATGCCATCACATCAATTAAAAAAATGGAAAGCAAAAGTCACCTGAGGTACATTTTCCTAATAACTGGTAAGTGTTCACTGGCAAAAATATTGTTGAGAGCTTATGACAGAGTTACTCACCTGTTAGGTGCTCAATAGTTAGTGGTTGAAAGAAAGAATGAGTATTGAAATTCAAGTTGTGAACACTCCTTGAAATAAAGCACTCTAAAGAAAAAGAAAGAAAAAGGAAGGAAGGAAGGAAGGAAGGAAGGAAGGAAGGAAGGAAGGAAGGAAGGAAGGAAGGAAGGAAGGAAGAGAAAAAAGAGAAAGGGAAGGGAAGGGAAGGGAAGGGAAGGGAAGGGAAGGGAAGGGAAGGGAAGGGAAGGGAAAGGAAGTAGTCCTAGTTAGAAAATATCCAATTTTAGGATGGTAGGATTATGTCCGATGAACACCAACTAGTCTATCCAGTGAACGAAACCTGTCACAACTTTAACTTAAATACTTACAGAGAACAAGAAAAAGAAAGAAAATTTAAAAAAATATATCTTTGACATACTTGGCATTATTGATACAATCTGGAAGGTATTACAAGAAATAAGAACACTTCTGGTTTAAGCAATGAAATGATGGGTCAACAGATACTTTATCTCATGAAAAAGAAAGCCCCTGTCTCTGCTTAAAATAAGGCTGAAAGATAACTCTCTCTGCTACAGTTACCCCTCTGATAGTAGAACCGAGGTATGTATAAACTGTAACATTTTGCAGCTGTCCTTCCACTGTAGAAAGGTCATTGGCTCTGTGAGGACCAGATATGTTCATTTTAGTTCGCCATGGCCTTGACAGTAAGAGAACAGTGCTTGATACACAGTTTTGTATTCAATAATTATTTCAAATGAATGAATCGTTGAATCGCTTTGTTTTTAGTATTATTTCTCCAGTTCCAACTTTCCCCTTGTCTATGTCCTGTCCACCCATTCTTTCCTAATCATTTGGATACTGTAGCTGCTCCAAAACAACCTATTTTATTCTGAGAAATGTGGACCTCACAAAGAAATTATGAAGAACCATATTAGCATAAATCATATAATGCATTTTTTTTTTACATGCCACCAATTCGGTAACAGGGAAACAGGCAAAATAAACTGGGAGAATATCCCATTTTAGAATGAGTTTCGTCCAATGAATGCCAAGGAAATGCATACTTTAGACAGTGTCTTAAACTGTGTTCACTGTGCTGTGTTAAAGGAGTTTAACAACTGCTTCTGGAGGTGGGGGTAAGTCCTGATTTGTAGCCTTTGTTGATTTATCTGTAGTGTATTTTAAGGCCATGTAATTTAATGCAGAGCTATAAAGTTCTCTCCAGCATACCATTACCTCCATGTACTTATACCTCAATAACAAATACTTTTATAAATTAACAATAAATAAATAATGCAATAAATGTAAAAGAAAATAAATAAATAATAGAAACATTCACTCCTCTTATTTGCTATGTACAGTACAAGTCCTTTATTTACTATCTATCTATGAATATATTATAGTATTTATCCTTTTCTGTAGTTTGTTAATTATTAAAAATCCTGTGCTCATGACATATTATAACTTTGTTAAAAGCAGAAAAATTAACTCAGTTCTTTATTCACAAATATTTACTACCTGTGAACTCCATGGATTCTCTATAGAATGCCACATAGTAGACATACAGAGTGAGATTGAGAAAATATTTATTTACTAAGCTAAATTTTTTCATAATTCTCTGTAGTTCTGTTAGTTTCTCAATTTCCTTCCTGACTGATGGGCCCTTATGTCTCATGTGTTCTCATGGAATATCTGTTGTCTGCACAGCTCATGTGAAATTTAATTTTATAGATATCTTTAGATATTTTAATTATAAATAATCCATATCCAAAATAAAGTAAGCTTTTTTTAAGGTAAAGATTGGATCTTACTGTTCTGTATCCTTAGAATTTGTGTGAGGATGTTTTTATGACTTAATTGTTCTTTTCTATCTCCTGTGGTTTCTAGCAGATTGGATTCCCAGTAAATATTGGTTGCATTTAGTGGAATGATTTTGTCAAACTCTTAAATAATTCTTCATTTAGTTTTTTGATATAGTTACAAAATTTATCTGAAAACTAAAGATGTCACTATTTTAAAATATTGACTGAAAACTAGATTATCTCTTCATGCTGAAAAATATATAACCATAGCATATTTTTGATACACAGTGATAAAATGAAGTTTTCCTGACTAAACATCTGATTTTCAATATAAATTATATCACATTGTCAAATACTGAAAGAAAAATTACATTAATAAATCATCGAAATAAAGTCGTTAGCCTTTCTGCTGGATATTTTCCATATTAACAGAAGATAGTCACTGAACATTTCCAAGTGTGGTTTATAGGAAAAGTACAACTGATTCTTATAAAATCTTTAAGGTTAAGTCATATTAGCTCTATCTTTATGTTCCTGAAATGACAAATGGCTGTTAATTCAAGAATACGAACAAAGAGGAGAATTAGAACTATAGCATTTTTGACTTGTCATTTGACTTGTACCTCAAATATGAGATCAGTTACTCTTGAAAAACAGTTACTCTTGAAAAATATATCTCTGCAGTATTTTTTTAATTATGAAAAACTGGAAAATAGAAAGACAAGTGTAAATTGACTATGATAGATAATCTTTCTTTCCAATTCAATGAATATAGAAGTTGACACAATCTTAAATTGACAAAGGCACAGTCCAATAAATATACTCACAAGGGTATCCTATATCCTATTAAGCAAGAATGAGGAAACTGCCTTCTCTGAATGTCTTCAGTGATTTATTAAATTTCACACTGAATGATGTAAGATGTGGCTTTAGAATACTGCATAAGTATAGTACCCAGGTAAAAGATTTCACTATTCTTTCATTTTATAATTATTTTATGGTAGAATATGAAATTTTTCTCCACAATAAAATGTTTTTTCATTTCAGAATACATTGCCTTTTTTTTTTAAATAAGTGATGCATTTACTTATTTAAAAAGACTGCAAAGGTACACTGTAGAAAGTCTTTTTACCACTCC
Organism: Mormoops blainvillei; assembly: GCA_004026545.1. NCBI lineage: Eukaryota > Metazoa > Chordata > Mammalia > Chiroptera > Mormoopidae > Mormoops > Mormoops blainvillei. Next base: position 47,275 of record PVJD01008984.1, read on the forward strand.
TATCAGTTGGTCATTACCCATTTTTCTTCCTGGAGACATTAAATGTTATAAGTTTCTTATCCATCCTTCCCTATGTGTGTACATTTATTCTTTCAAAATAATTGGGAACATATCATTCAGGTCTCTTACACCTCAATATTTCTTGAAACTTAACAACATATACCTTGGAAATTGCTTCATAGCAATGCATAAAGTTCTTCCTTATGTTTTTTATAACTTTATAATTTTCTACTGAATAGCTGTACTTGTAATTTCTTTAAACAGATGTTTATTGATGGCCTTTGTGGTTGTTTCATTTTCTTTGTATACTTTCTATAATTATACAAACAAGGCTGAAAGGAATAACTTTGAACATGCATCATTTTGTTTCTGTGTGAGAGTATGTGAAGCTTTGAAGTAGAGTTGCCGGGAAGGAGAATACACTCATTTGTAGTTTTGATATTTGATATGATAAAAAAATTTTTCCATAGTGGTTCCACTAATTTATATTCATACCATTGCAGCTAAATAACATTTTTCTTCCCATCCCTTATCCTGCACACTGTTTTATAGTTCTGCCATTCTCATATGTAAAAGCACCATCTTCACTTTTTAAACTGAAGTGTGACATATGTACAGAAAATGTCCAAAATCACAAATGGATCAATGAATTTTCTGCAAGCCGAACAATCCTATGTAACTTGTGCCCAGCTCAAGAAAGAGAACATGGAATCCTTCCTTGGGTCCCCAAGGAGTCACCAGCCCCCACCCAAGAGTATCCACTGTATGACTTCTAACACCATAGATTAGCTTTTACATGTTTTGACCTTCATATAAACTAAAACTCTGTGCTTCATATGTCTGAAGTCTTTCTATCCACATTGTGTGTGTGTGTGTGTGTGTGTGTGTGTGTGTGTGTGTGGAATTCATCCATACTTTCTTATATAGATATAGTTTGCTCATTTCCCTTGCTGTATTGTATTCCATTGTGTGAGTATTACACAATTTATATTGTATTTTTAATGTTCATTGGAAAGTTTCCAGTCCTTGGCTTTTACAAATAATAACCATATAAAAAATCTTACGTGTCTTTTGGTGGACATATAGCTGCATATCTATTGGATATATTCTTAGAAGTAAAATTGCTGGGTCATAGAATGTATATACATTCAGCTTTACCTAAATTCTGCTTCTGTTTCCCGTAGTGATCACACCAATTCACACTCCTATCAGTAGTGTACTGTATATGAATTTGAGTAGGTCCACATCCTTACTAATGCTTGAGATTGTCTTCTGCACTTTTGCTATTCTAGCGTGTGCATCATAGTTAATTTATCTTAATATGAATGACAACAAATTATTAATATATTAACACATTTATATTTATTCCCCTGAAATCTATTGGCTCTAGCTTCAAAATTTAGAAAGACTATAACCACTTCTCTTCACCTCTGCTATTACTATAGTGAACTCATAACTTGGATAATCAGAAAGCCCCCCCATTTGATCTTGCTTCCATTGTTGCTGTCTCACTATCTTATCTCAATATAAGAGCCAGAGTGATCTTGTTAAATAGGGAATCAGATTATGTCACTACTCTGAACAAACCATTCTGTGCTCATTTTACTCAGACTTAAAATTCCCTACATGACCTGGCCCCCATTTCTTCTTATGATAAGGGGAATCAAGAGTTTAAAATGCTAGCTTTAGCTGATAGGCATAAGTAATTAACGCATGTGGAAGGCTGTTATTCCAGGAACTGGGTATCAACAAAATATTCTTATGGCTGCTAACTCCTCCCTCAAGGCCTCCAGGATTTTGCTCAAACATCACTTTCTCTATAAACTTCCTCTTGACCACCCAGCCTCTCACTCCGCCTCCCCATATCCATGCTCTGCTCTTTTTCTCCTGTAGAGTCTGACTTTCTAATATACTACACAATTTACTTATTTATTGTAATTACTAATTGCTTCCTACTGTCAGGATATGATCCACTTCAGATCAGTGTCTTCAGTTTCTTTTGTTTGTTGATGGATCTCTAGTCCTGGATCAGTGTTTGGGACATAATAGATACGCCATAAATATGTGCTAAATGAGTATAAATAAAATGTGCCCACAAAACTTTACCCACTTTGTGGTGACCTTTCTCCAGAGTTTTCTAAAGAATTTTACTCTAGCATTCTCTTCAAGAGCAGAAAAATAAATATTTTATAATATGAATAGAAAATACTGTTTTACTAGTTGTTAATTACTATTTATCTTTGTTTAGAAGTTATTGATTGTCTTTTAGAAAATAATTTTTTTTTCAAGCTGAAAATAAAAATTTTAACTTGCCTAGTTTGGGTTACAAATTCTAGGTTTCATGTTAAACTTAGTAAGATGCTGCCCCTTTAAGACAATACAAAAAAATTCTGCCAGTACTTTCATGGTTTGTATTTTTAGGCTTAAATCTTTCATCCATCTGAAATTCATTTTATTAGAGGTCCTCGTTTTTTTGGACATTATTGATTGAGTAATTCATATTTCCTGCACTAGTCTGAAATGCCATTGTCATAATTCACCTAATGCCTATATGAATTTGTGTCTGTTTCTTGACATTTCACTGTTTCATGGGTCTTTCTGTTTATTCACCCACCAGAACCACAGCGTTAATTTATTGTTGTTTTATACTATATTTAATCTTTTAATTTCCCCATATTGCTCTCCCTCTCTTAAAAATTTTCCTGAAAAGTTTTGCTCTTTGTTTTTTATTTCCTACTAAATTTAGAATCAGACCCTAATATCTCTTACAAAAAAATGCTATCAGTATTTTTTGTGATTGAATCACTTTTAAATTAATCTCAGAATATTTTTAAATTTTCTCCTTCAAGATTACATGTTTTTCTGTTTCTCTAACTCTTTTTCCTCCCTCAGTAACATTTACTTTTTAATACAGATTTTTATATATTTCTTTTTATACTTAATTATTTTATTGGTATTGTAGATAGATATATTCTCATTATACTTTTTAAATGCTATTTTCTGCATATATAAATTCTATTCATTTCTTTATGTTAATTTGGTATGCAATCATGTTATTATTTGTAGAAATTTTTCAATTGATCTTCTCTTGCTAAAGAAACGTACTTTTATAATCTTCAAGTACTAACTGTGTTTTATAAGTTAATTAATTACATTTCCATAGCCTGTAAAAGAGGCTGCACTCAGTCATATCTCATGGGTTGAGGACACTGGGCCCCACGGCGTTACACAAAAGAAGCCGGTCGTCAGTGTGTGCCCTCAGCTAGATGCCCGAACAACTTGAAGGAGGGCAGGTGCTTTTATAGAAATGTATCAGAGTACAAGGGGCCCTCATCAAGAGCAAAAGTACAAAGTATCGCCATATTTTTAGGCGTTATTTTAATATAAGGTCGACTTATTTTTAAAAATTATTAACTCCTATTGCCTTAAGTAAATATATATAGTAAATACAATGTGAACTGATAAATATACTATTTGTTTTACATCTTATTTACATATATTTCCCACAAAACAAAAATTTTAAATTAAATTATTTATTTGTGTATAAATGCACACTTACAGAGATTTTTTTAAAAAACACATTTACTGAGTTCCTAGATACAAATATTCCATAGACCCATTTTTGAGTCACTTTTTAATTATAGGTATATAAAAGAATGATATTTCTCTTCATAAATGAGGCCGAATTTTAATAATGTGGTTTCAAAAGGAAACGATTACTTGAAAGAGATGGGAGTCCTAAGCTACATCAATACAAGGTCATCAACTGGTCTTTCCTTCAAAAGTGGCAGCCCTTATACGTACTAGAGTTGTTTTCAATAAATTTTCTTTCCACACTGACCAATCGGCACTCATATTTTTTCATTTTCCTCTAAAATCTAACATTTAAGTAAAATTACAGATTACTTCATCCACTTTTGTACCGCTAGTTTGCTCTGCTACTTAATTTCCCAAAGTGCCTAGTTAAATATAAAGTGTTTAAATCATTATTTAGCTCACCTGGGGATTTATTGTCTGTCAGGTAGTAGAGGGTGTGTACGCACAAATTAGTTCTTTTAAAAAGTCAGGAAAAACATAAATTTAAATAAACAAATCAATAATTTTGAGGAATCCAAAATATTGTTCAATTATTTTTTCACTTTTAAAACTCTTATTTTCATAAAAAGTAGAAAGCACATTTCAGTAACAGACTAGTAAAATTCACCTTTATATGAAATAATAAGATATAGTATATAAAGAAAAGTGCACATAAAAGACAGCCATTTCCTGGTTTCCCCACCCCCACCCCCCAAATTTTCAGTGATCGAATAAAATTTATGGGAAATACAATGATAAATTTTATATCATTTTTCTAAAAAGCACTGTTTTAACTACTTTTAATTAAAGACCAAATAGAACGTGTTATTCTCCAAGATGTAAACACCCAATTCTATGCAAACCTCTGCTGGATTGTGTCCGGCAGTCTGAATTTACTTACTTAGGTTGAAAAACTGTTTCCTATATTCCTAAACACAGTTTTCACGATCAAAACTGCCATAATTACATCTAAACACATCGCTAACCTTCCAACAATTGTCTCCATACCATTTCTTTTAAATTCCTACAGTTGAAACCAATAACTGAACTCAAATTTTTCTTTGTGTTCTGTCATTTAAAAAGCAACATGTTGCATTTACCACTCTTCTTCCTTTTTGCTCTACACATGTTACAGCGTTACCTTCCGTCTTCTGTGCCAATTAGCCTGCGCCCAGACCATCACTTTAATATTCCTGTCTTTCACTCTTTCTATCTATAATAGTTCCTGCATTGTCTTATTGATCAGTTCATTTTGCTGGTCTAATCCTGGAAAACAAGCCCCGTTACAGAACTTGTGTTCTCTTCTTACACGTGCTGGAGGCCCAGAGGAGAAGTCAGTAGTGGGCAGCAACTTCTTACATGGCATCCTTCTTAGACCCACTTGTTTACTGAATAAGCACCTATCTAGACAGAGGGCGGATGAAGATGAATTCAGTATAATTCATCTGGAATTCAATTCATGAATTCCCATGGCAGGGCAGTTTAGTAAGGAAAAACTGTTGTCAATAAATAAGTGCAGCAATTAATACATCCCATCAATTAGCTAATTAATCCTTTACATGCATTTGACTGAGGGCCTATATGAGGCAGACTCTGCGCTAACCCTCAAGAGACAATCAAAAGTAAAATCAGTATGGTCCCCTGCCTTGTGGAATTTATAATTCTTTGAGGAGATAGAAATTGGTTGTGGTCATTTAAATAGCACATTGGAAACTACTAGTTTCTCACCTGTTTCTTTAGTGCTGAGATTATGTTGTCATGCTTCATATTCTGAAGATAAATATGGCCCGAAACAGAAGAATGCTGCGACCTACACTTTATGTGTATCAGTCCTCTGCTAATAATGAACTGAAATCACAATGGCCGTCACTCCCTGGCTATCTTTGCTGCAGCTGCATCTGTGAGCTGAGCGGGGTCCCTGGGAGGCCTCCCACCATAAGGCCATTTGGAGTTGTCATTTATCTTCATTCTGCATGGTAATATTTCATCTCACCAATATCCCAATGCTTTGACAAAGCTTTCTGGGACCACTTATTTTTCTTATAAATCTCTGGGCATTGGATATTTTTATAATCAGTTGATATGATTTGCCAAAGAAAATATAGGATAATGGCAAAGTTGATTTCCTGGAGGAAAGAATTCCCATGGCTTCCAGCAATGATGCTTCATGGAAATTATGTAGATATTTGAAGTAAAAACAGCCAACTAGTCATAAATGAAATGGTTTCATATGCATTTTCTCCTTTGATTTTTACATCAACACTTTGGGAAAAATAGTTGTTGGATCATGTTACAGGGAAGAATGTGAATGGCTCAAGATCATTGTCAGTAAGGATGCTTTGCGTTCCAAAGCAAGAGCTCTTCTTCTACAAAAGCAAAAAGGCATAGGAATGTATCTGGAGAAGAGGGGACATCTGCTTTGTGTCAGGAGCTATGCTGGTGTATTATGTATATTATCCCATTTACTGGCATAGACGTTCAAGGGTGACTAAGAGGCTAGTATACAAAGGAGACTTACAGAATAAGAATATAAGAATTCCCATCATAGTTTCAAGTAGTAGATCAATCTGGCCATGCGTTCACAACTGTTTGTGGCACTTAGGGGAATGCTGTCAGTGATTCAGTCTCAAAATTGTAGTGTATCTCCTATTGCAGTAATGACAATGAACAAGATATGAAGGGGGACTCCCCTAAAAATGGAATTATCTTCTGGAGGGTGGGCCCCTTGTAGTATAGGCTTCCCCTACTAGAGTATTCTAGGAACCCATCTGTATCAGCGTGCCAACTGGTGTTGTTGTTAAGAGGCTGCATTCAGCTCCAGTGATAATTTTTTTAAGACTCTTTCAAAGCGTTTACCCATTACCTGATGGGTGATTTACTACTGCACCTACCCATCCCAGGCTGAGTATTCAGGAGTTTTTGACCAAAAACCGCATGACCCCTAGGCCCCACCCTTTATGTTCACCCAATCTCACCCCAAGCAACTTTTTTGTTGTTTCTCCAAATTAAAAAAGTTCTCAAAGGGAAATGTTTTGCCAATGTGGTAGAGGTGAAACCAAAAACAGCAGAAGCACTAAAAGACATCAAAAATAGATGAGCTCAAAAACTGTTTTGAGCAGTGGAAAAAATGTCTTGGTAGGTGTATATTGCATCAAATGGAGAGTACTTTGAAGGTAATTGAAGTTTAAACATATAAGAATAAGCACACAATTTTTTATAAATAAATTCTGGTTTGGGGGGGATTCCCCCTAGTATGTATAGAAGACACTAGCCCTGGCAAGAAGACCTAGGTTCTAACCCCAGCTTCCCTACACACACACACACACACACACACACACACACACACACACACACACAGACAACCATGTAATTTTGAACAACTTAAACTTCCTTGACTTTCAGTTCTTTTTATCTCATAGTCTCATCAATATTGTTATTTTTGCTAGTAATGCTGAATTGACATTAGAGAAATCACAAGGAGCCTAAAGTCACTGACTCACTGGGTTCACTGACTTCTAAAAATAGTTTAACTGGCAGGGACTAGAGAGAGGTTTGCTTAGGGCTAAAAAACTAATCTACGGCAAAAAGAAAACACATGTTTATTTTGTTCCAAACCCTGTGTTCCTTTGAAGGCCTACAGGCAACTTCTGATCCTGATGAAGTAATGGTGGCAGGGAAATAATTCCCTGGTGCCAATTTTTGTTGCTGGCTCTGCAATCCATATAATTATATGCACTATTTTCCTCTTTGTTGGCGATAAAGCTAATGATCAGGCTGGCGTTTCCATGAGCATTTCAGCGGCATTCTAGGACTGCTGCCCCACTTTACTCCTGCAGGATTCTGTTTAAACAGGAGATTGACTACATTAGCAGGACGCACAGATCAAATGTTTGATGGCGCTGAGGAAAAGCCTTTCAAATAAATATCATATCCAAACAAGTCTACTGATGCAGCATAAAATTAGAAGGTGTTTCTACTTTATGATAATTGCTGGTCAGAAGTTCACTATTGTTTTCCGTGAAGAATTTCAGAATTGACATGGATTTTGTTCGTCAGTGATATCCTGCAAAATGTTCCCCTTGAGATGAAAAGAGCACTTTGAGCGGCGAGCGGACACGTCTGCAGGCTCTTTATGTGGGAGCCCTGTTGGTGTGTGAGCCTCAGTTCCTACACAACATCAGTCTTTATTCTTTATCTTCGTACCTTTTCTCCTTTTCCTTCTGTGTCCCTTGCTTTCATGGGTATCCTCGATACGAGGACAAGGGGATGTTTTTCAAGAGATGAAGTATACTGGAGTCGTGACATCCTTTCCACAGCAGGGGAACCAAATAAATAAGTTCTCTTTTTCAATATTGTGCCCAACTGTAGCCCCAGGAATGTTAATTAATTGAGAAATACTGCCAGAAATAGAGGTGCAGGCATCAGACTTTGAAAATGAACCTGGAGTCACATATATGTTTGTTAATGGGTAAAAGAAGAAAAACGCTTTCAGGGAGGGTTGCTGAGTTTTTATAAGGCGTTTTCAAGACAGTTTGAATGTAAAAAGGTTTCTATCTACTGGGTAGCTTTTTCTCTGTTCTTTTTCAAAGCAGCAGTTTGGGGATGAATGACACCATCCTAAGGTATTACATAATGTGATATCCTAAAAATAAAATGTCTGAACATGAAATTTCCTCAGTGTCCTGAGGGTCTCAAGATGAGTGGAAAAAAGGCTCTGAAATAGGGCACAGGACTGAGAGCTGTAGAAAGAAAGTTAAAGCATATAAAACAAGGCCGTGAAAGCTTAGGAAGCACTTTTATCTGCTTATTTCATCTACTTTTCGTTTGGATGGAAGGGGAGTTTCATTTAAGTAATCAATCTACTTCCTCTTTGATCTCATAATGTAGTTGTGTTTTTTAAATTTTACTTAAAATATTGGTTTTCTTACATTTCTAATTTATCTTATGATAGTGTTTGCAAACTCACAAGGGGTTTGTAGTTCCCCATCCTTTTGTGGGGAGTCTAAAGCCAGTGATTTAAATCTGCCAGTTACTCATTTGTCCCATGATCTGAGGTCACACAGATTTAAGCCAGGATGTGAACACATCTGCCTCCTTCTCGTTTAACTCCTTTCATCCCATCTGGCTCTTTGCTGCCAACTCCAGCCTATTTCCCCTCATACACTTTCCTCAATTCCTTTCCTTATGTATAAACTCCAAATATATCAGTGTGAGATTCTGTGATGCCGTACCTCGACTGGGTTTAATATGTATGAAAAAGAGGGAGTGAATGGATATAATCTCTCAGGTAGCAAAATCAGCGGGTGACCTTTTTCTTTTCTTTAACTCAAGTTAGCTATTTCTGGAAGAATTCCTTTGAGATACTCTGTGTTTCAATAGTAGGCTTCTTTGCATTACAGGAATTCTGTTCACGTCCCAGATAGAGTTTTCCTGTTTTTTAAATTATGCTGTGTCTCTTTGTCTGGTGCTATCTCCTTGCACAACTAATCCTTGGTCCCTGTAGGTGACCCCTGCTATGGGGGTTACTCACATATACAGGAGGAGAGGACACAAGTAACAGTACATTTTCTTCTGTCACTTTCTCTTTTGCTTCCCTCATGTCTTTAGGGACATCCATCTAGTAGATCTGAAGTTTGTTGTCTTGTTTATAGAGATTTCTAAATAAACCTCTCTTATTATTTCTCCCACACCTCCTTTTTATTTTCCTATATGGTGCTTATCATAATTTATAAAACTTTCTTGGAAATGGGATGAAGTGAGAACTCTTCCTTTAATAATACCAATAAACGTAGACACTCTCCCTTCTAGGAAGCGAAGGCTATTTCTCCTCCCTTTGGGGTATAGGCTGGACTCAGGGGCTCTTTTCTAATGAAGTGCATGGGAAGGTAAAAATAGCAACTTTGCAGTGGAGAAACCTGTCTTTGATTCTTGGCCAGGTGATCAAAGTTAACATAACCAGTGATGTCATGCTAATAGCATGTACCCCCTGTTTAATGGGATTAAAGTGTCCTTGACCTCTGTAGCATTTTTCCCCAAAACCCAAAACCCAAAACCCCAGCCTGCTCATGAGAAAAATATGATACAAACTTAAACTGAGGGACAGTCTACAAAACTCCTTACCAGTATTTTCCAAAATTATCAAGGTCATGACGAGGAAGAAAAAACTGAGACACTGTCACAGATAGTGTCACAGGTTGAAGGAGAGTGAGGAACTATGGTGATTAAATGCAATGTAGTATCCTACATTGGATTTTGGAACAGGGAAAAGACATTAATGGAAAAACTGATAAAATCCAAATAATGTCTCTAGTTTAATGAATAGTATTTACCAATGTTCATTTCTTACTTTTGATAAATGCATCATGTTTATATAAGATGTTAACATTAGAGAGAACTGGATGAATAGTGTATGGGAATTCCCTGTACTATTTTTTCATTTGTGGTGTAAATCTATAATTCACAATAAAAAGTTTAAAAAGAGAGTGGAAGTATTTATTGGGTATAGGTTTGTTTAATGTCTGCCTCTGCCATGATACTGTAAAGTTCTAGAGGCCAGTGAACATGGCTACATACCTCTTTATTCCTGGGGCCTAGAATGATAAGAATTCCTGGTAAAATCTCAAGAAATAGATCCTGTTGACTAAAGAAATATCAACGCATGCAGAGGACTCATCTGATATCTGCTATTTTCCAACTCCAAAAGGATGTATACCCACACTTGGGTAAAACTCAAGACCCTGTAGATACCTTGTGAGACCTAAGAAAGAAATTTTCTTGTAGGAAAAAATGTGTATCTTCTCCTATAGTTTTCATTGGTCACATTCCTTTATTTCTACTTCTAAGGCAAATTCCTGTCACATGCTGATGGGGTTCAGGATACACTACCCCAAAGTATGGCACCTTGGCCCACTGAATATTTTAAGCTACAGGAATTTGGCAAATAACATGTGCAGGAAGAACTTTCTGATGTTCCCTTGAAGCAGGTCATAAAACTTTCATGTGAGAGATGCTCCCTCTATACCCAAGAGACAGGAACATTCTTGTCATTGAGGGTGATGGGACACAGAGAGAAAAATCTAAAAAACAGGTCTTGCTAAGTTCCCCCTACTTTACTGTGCTTAACTCACCTTTGTCCTATCACATCTTTCAGGACTTTCTATTTTTCATCAAATCTAGCATAAAAACACTCAAATGTAACTGTTTCTTCAAGTCTTCATTTCCTTATGCAGGCTCTAATGTCACATAAAACTTACATTAAATAAATGTGTATGTTTTTCTCTTATTAATTTGTCTTTTGTTACAAGAATCCCAGTTGAGAACTTAAAGATAGAGGAAAAAGGTATTTTTCTTCTTCTACATTGTCTTGATCTAGTTACTACAAGTGCGCTCTTACAACTGTCAGGCATTTGGAACCTTAGAATTTCAGAGCTAGAAATGCTCTGAAATATCCTTATTTTTAAACAATGCCATCAGTGAAATTCATATAAAATACAAAAGTATAGTTGCTATAATTTTCTTGAAGGTCCACCCATGTGGCTTCCCCCTGTACTCTCCCTCAACCACAGGGCCATCTTTTCATTTCACTGACAAGGAACACTAAAACCCTGAGAAGTGACATGATTTGGCCAGATGTATAAAGCATGAGCACAGCAGACTTTTTGGACACCTTTGACAATCCGATACTGAGTCACTGTCAGCCATGACAGTTGCATCAAGTGCTATGTCAAGGCTGAGTTTATGCGGCATAATAGGAACACCCTTAAGAGTGACCAGAATGCCCCAAACCACAAGTCTGGACACTTGGATGAGGACTCCATCTGGACACTGATATGAGTGGCACCTCCATTCCTGGTGGACCATAAGAACTCAGAACTCCAACCACTCGATGCTCAAGCTCGGCTATGCCAGGGGCATCGTTCAGATCCCTGCCAGACTTCCACTCCACTGGACGTGCGCTGCCACCGTAGCTGTCTAGCTTGATACCGAGGCCCGCTTCTCCACCTGTAGACATGGCCAGTGACTAGACTTGGCCAGACACGTGTTCTACTTGCTTCTATTATGTAAGCTCCCTTTCTCTGTGTGCAACCTCCATGTGACTCTGTTGGCTTTTGGGGGATAAACCTGGCATTGTGGAAAGACACAAACATGGAAGTGACTCCTTTTGGGGATGCTCCATGGCTCACAGCACCAGATATCATAGAATTCTTTACGAGGTCAGAAAAGCCAAACTTTCTTGAGAATCTTCCCTAATGAGTTTGGGATAGGTTGCTTAGATGTAAATTATACATTTATCCCATCACATTGAAATTCTGATTTATTCTTCCTAAAATCAAAGACATTATTTTTTTTGACTGGGTAAGATAAGAAAAACAGTACACTCCATCTTTTCACTTTCCTCCTGGTTTTCTTGTTTTATGAAATGTTTTATTCTCAGAGCGCAAAATGTCTATGAACAGTGTGAAGTCATGTTCTCTCATTTGAACTTTGTAAATTATATTTCTAAAACCCTAGTTTCCACGATGACTGTCATGTTCTATGAAGATATATGACTTTCTCTAAAGCTAGATCTACCCTGAGTTTAATAAAGTGAAATGTTGAGAATGACATTCATATGAAGATTTGTGAGTCTCTCTTAAACTAGACATACCCAGTAAATAATGAAACGTAATGTCAAAAATAAAACAATTAATTTAGAGCCTGTGCTGAGCCTTAACCAGATAACTGAGGAAAAAAGAAAAGAAATCACTTCAGGACATAAATCACACGAACTAAAAGTAATAAAATATGATATGGAAGAAAACTCACTTGAGTGGGGGCATCAGAAATTCTGGGCTCTACTTCTGCTTGGGTGATAAATTCTATGTATTAATTTTATAATTTCGAGGATAAAAGGGGTGACCAGGAAGAGATAGATCTCTTTTGAAAGCTGGGTCTGGGTGTGAATGTACAATAATGTGCCTGCTGGGGGACCCAGGACAGGGAAGCAGAGCTGCTTTGGGGGAGCCTTCCCTCTGCTCTTTCCGGAGCACGGGGCATACTTTACACATGTCTGAAGAGTCCTCCTACCTGATTTTTACCTTCATACATTCCTCATTCCAGTGCACCCTCTCCATACTAATAAGACTTTTCAGTTAAGTTCTTCAGTGCTAATGATGTCTAAAAACTGAAGGTCAAGTAATGAGTTGATCAATAGCTTCCATTAAAGTCTCTGTGGAGCTGCTTCTAATTTTATCTATGATGTGACCTCTAATTTGCATAAGAGAGATAATACTTAAACATACAGGCAGGATTGATTGACTAAACCTGGAAAAGGTGGAGGAGACACTGCTGATTTAAAATACATCAAAAGGTGGGGAAAATGATTAAAATCATTTTCAGTGCACAGTGCTATAAATACTCTCATGATCCTTATTTTTGCTAGTTCCTAAATTTAACCCCTTCGGAGTATTTTCTTTAAGTTACCGGTTAAATATCACTAGCATCATTCCAGGCCAAGGGGCAGCGAGCAAGGTCCCGAAGGTAAAAGAAGTGCCTTTCCGTACGACACGGAGCTACCCACTGTCAAAAGCTTTACATGCCGCCTGGTACCATCAGCACTGGGGCAGAGTGGGCTGAAAGATTGCTCCGCCCCTTTCACTTCCATTTGTTCCTTTGTTCTTTTATCATCCTTCTGAGGTTTTCTTTACTGGTCAGAGTCACATTTCCTCTTTTTCCTTGGAATCTTTCTTTTCAGATAACTCTCCTGAGCTATATCATTCTTTTTCATGGAATAGCTGAACAGCCTTGTTATTGATACAATCAGGAAATCCTAGAGGCATTTTCTCTTATCTCAATTGTTCCTATTCAATTTCTGTTCCACAATTGTTTCTATTATCTTCACTGAATGAGTGTCCAAGGTTTAGAGAGAGTACACTTGTGGGTAAGGCAGCATTAAATTGATATTTAAGATAATAATACAAAATACATAGCAGCTGCTGTGTGCCTAGCACTGGGTCAAGTATTTACATAAGTCATCTGACTTCATTCTTACAACACTCTTATTAAAAACACCCAATTTGCAGATAAGGACACTAAGGCTTAAGTTTAAGCAGAAATAGAAATAACACATGGACTTAGGTGTTTATAAAAACCATTGAAGAGTAGGAGGAGTGGTTTCTAGACAGGGCTTCCAGGAACAAAGTCCAACAAACACACAGGACAAACAAACAGGACGGGACTGCTCTCCTAGGGAAAAGGTGGGGGATCGGGAAGTATCTGCTGAGGTATTGAATGTAAGAATACACAACAGTAGCAGCGAATTATGGAACTGGAAGAAAGGACACAGAAGCATTTGAAGCCATCACGATCCCCTTCTGACACTTAGAAAGCTAGACAGTAGTACACTGCTGAAGAAAAAGCCCTCCTTTTCATAATATTTTTAACCAGCAAAAAACAAACAAACAACAACAACAAAAAGCTAAGTATAATGAGAATATATTCTACATGCTCTCTCCTCTACTTTTCAAAAATCAGTGAGTGCCTCTAATTGGTGATTCTAATTTGATGCCAGATCCTGGCTGCAAGGAAATCTGAGAAATGTAGTTCTCAGCTTTCCAACCTCTGCAGTAAAGAAATGCATCCTATAAGGAAATGGGATCAAATCAATTATATTCAACACAGATAATAAATGACTGTGATATAACACAGAACTAGGAATCAATGCAGCTGAGAGTACAACTCAGACTGACTTGCTTGCAAAGCCTGGCACTAAACAACCATGCCATTCTGGCTTCGTAGATGTTCCATATTTCCAAAAGCAGCTTTTTTAGGGGATATTAATTTAAATGTTTTAACAAAAAAACCTTCCCAAAAGGTTTTTCTAGTCCTCTCCCAAGAGGAGAGGACTAGAAAATAGAAAAAAATTAGTAGACATTGTCTTTTCTTTCTTCAGAGTTATTAGATTATCAGTAATTAGTGCATTATATACATTGTTTGATATGGAGAAAAACATGGGTTGCTAATACTTTATGTAAATTATGCCAAACCAGAGAATGTAGCTCCTTTGAAATATTCTGTTTTCAAACCTCATCATGCTGTGATCTGGAGGGAGGCTCATTCTTTTGATATTATTCTTATAACTGTATAGCCTTTGCAATCTATAATTTAAACACCTAAATATTTATTTCAGGAATTTCGGCCAGATTCCCTAAGTATCTTCAAGGTTCTGGGATAGTCATCCACAATTGTCCAAAGGTATTTATCTTCAGTACTCATGATACCCAGAGACAGGCTGGGTGACACCAGTCCTCTGCAGAAGGGAGGGTAGGGGGCACAAAGTGCCAGCAGCACGGAGGTCCCTCTCCTCTGCCCTACAGACTGGAAGTGGAGTGGCAAATACTGCTAATGCTGTCCCACCTGCTTTATGTTCTTTAAGCTAATCATGTTCCTTATGTTCTTACGTATCTTTAAGATTCTCTAAGCAACTTTCTGAGGCTGAAAACTTTTCCTTAGCCTTTAAAAAATGTGATTATTGTCATTACATCTTCAGTGACTTTCCCCTTACATTGATATATCTGGGAAATCTTTGATAACTCTGAATTTTTAGTATTCACAAGAACAGGGTATATTGCTGGTGGTCAGTATAGCTGATTTCTCTATCCTTGACTTATGTGTGAACTTCATTATGTCACTCCACTTTTCTCAATCTGATTCATCCTCAAAAAATAGATGACTCATCATTTGACAATATTTGAGTGGAATCGATATTCAAAAGGATTTCAGGATTCCTGATTCATATATCTGCCTGACTCTTTATTTTATTAAAATAATACACTCAACAGAAAAGCCTTTTTACATAGCTTTCTATCATAAGGATAAGAATACAGTGTTAATGAACTATTTGCTATATACACTGTTTTATTTTCCTGGGTTTGCTCTTTGCCAAAAAGTTTTGTATTCTGTTGCAAGGAAACTACCAGTTCCAGTAAGACAAGTAGCTTGAGTTTGCAGAAGAAATCAAAGAAGACATTTGAGTGGCAGAAGCTACTTAATTTACTTGAAGGAAAAGCAATTTATGTGTATTTGTGAAAACCATAGTGCAAAAAAAAACCCGGAAAAATTCCCATTCCTAGTGGCCACTTCTTACCGGTTCTCATAATTGCGGTGGCAGGATAGTAAACAGGCTGCTAAAGAGTGTGTAAACAAACCTTTTTGACAAATAGTCTCATGAAATAGGTCAATTATGGAATAATGGTCTTTAAGCTCCTACTATGTGTAAGAAAGACATACAATGATCTGGGGCCCTATGGTCTCTTTTACTCTTTGGCATGTATTTGTTAGAGTAATGTAAGCAAAATCTTTCTATCAATCTTACATAAAAAGGACCCGATGCCTTAGTTTTGGTTTTGGGTGGCCCACAACCTTTATTCAAGTGGGTGGATTCCCAAGGGAAAAAATAACAGAGAGAGGTAACTAACATAGAAAACTTTTAAGACTTAACTTGGTAATTATGTAAGCTCATTCAGTCTTATCTGAACTTATTGACTAAATTGGAGTACTTTGTAAATTGTTTATAATAAATATGAACTTCTGAAACATAGACCCTCAAATTCAGAGGGTCAGCATGGATCTCTTTTTTTTTTCACATCTCCTTTTGGGGTAAAGCCAACTTTTTTTGTGACTCTTTCAGTTCAGTTGTAGCAATCTGTCTCGTTTTTATGGACCTTGAGTAGAAAGTAGTTCTGACAAAATAGTAGCCTCTTTAGTTGACAAAGTTGAATGGGCTGATCTACCGGCACGGCATGTTTTGTCTTTCGCCCTCACATCCCTCTGTCTTTGTTTTTTCCAATAAAAGCTGTTTATGAGGATGATCTTTCCAGATAGAGGAGTACTGTTTCTTGGTCAATGGCATTTCTTCCTTTGTATCTCCCACCAGATTTTAGCCTCTGGAGTATGAAGCAGACACACTGTCTTAATTATCTTTTTGTTTTCCTAGAGCTATAATTGCCTTACATACTTACCTATAAAACTATAATAATCAATCACCTTTATCTAATCAATATTTAGATATGATATTTTTGTTGTGTTAGCCCCTCCGCCAAGTAACTTAAGAAAGTATGACTTCTGCCCCCTTCAAATTTATTTCCAAAACAGCCACTGCTACAAAAATGCATACATATATGCCTACATACACACACACACACACACACACACACACACGCATACAGTCCTTGACATGTTATGTCCTTATTATTGTTTCATCATTTTTATATTATTTTATTTTTTATGGTATTTTCCCAATTATAATATTTGTTTGTGTCTGTTTTCCCCACTAGATCAAGTTCAACGAGAGAGAGACCATATTTGTTCTGTTCAATATTCTATAACCAACATTATGCTAATCGATTTTGTATATATTATATCACTTAAATATCAAAAGCAGCCTGTGATTAGGAGCTACTATCTTCCATTTACAGAGAAGAAAACTAAGCCCTCAAGACGTTAAGTATCCTCTTAAAAGTTACACAGTAAGTGTCGAGAAATGATGGATATTCAGAGATTTGTGACTCTCAAACAAATGCATATTCTACAACTCCTTGCTGTGGTTGGCGTTCTAATAGGGGCTCAACAATCATGTTCTGTACAAGGTGTAAGACTCTAGCTTCCTTCTAATTCTGATTCTACCTTGTAGTATTATAACTGACAAAACTTGCTTTGCTCAAACATCAACAGAGATTAATAGCTTTTATTCCCAAATATGGTCCAAGCATGCCAAGGTGTTCAGATGATAGGTATTACATAAATAAGCAGCAGTATTTTGATCTAACATGTTTATAAGTGGAAAAAGAGCTGTGATAGATGGTGACATAACTTTTGAATTTTTGTTTTGTTCTTGATCTGTTATACTCATTTTACCTACTTAGATTTTTAATTAATTGTGAATTTCCAATGTGATACTGTGTGACTTCATTCTCTCCAGAGAACATTTGTTATTTGTATTATTATTTATATACTCACACTAGTCATCATTGCAATGCCTAACATAATAACATTAATAATTTTAATTCATTGAGTATTTACAATGTGCCATTATTCAATTGGTAAATATCTTCAGTGAAAGATATTAATGCTTTCAACAACTTTATGGAATATATACTGCCATTATGGCCATTTTTCGGACAAGAAGACTAAGGCTTATAGAACTTTCCTCATAGTCAAGACAACTCAAATGTTGCCTAATTGAAGAGCTTTTCTAGTCACTCTGTATCAAGCTAAATCCAAATTTCCTATATCCCCACATCACACATTCTATCTTTTTACACTGCTATTTTTTATTATGTAACTGACCACTGTGTGAAATTATGTATCTTTATGTGTTTGCTTTTTGTTGTTGTTCTGCCTCTCCTGACTACAAACTGAGATCCACAACCATTGTATCTCCAATATCTGAAACAGTACACCCACAGAGTTAACACTGGATAAGTGTTATTGAATGAATAAATTAATGAAACAGTTGACTTGGGAACAATATCTGGAGTTGAGAAGAGAACTCAAGTCTTTTCTAATCCAATTCTGTTTGCACTATATTATACAAGATTATACAAGAAAACTGAATGTGTGCATTTTTAGAGTTTAGGATTTGAAATGCTGAGGTTTTTTTTTTCTTTTGTTTTATTTATACCGACATAGTTTCTCTTCAATTGCATTGGGTTAACGAGGTTGGGCGGGCAGTTTTTAATCCGTTAAAACAGTACTCTGAAGAAACGTATGCAGAGCAGTGCCCTTGCTTCCGAATCAGTCTCTTTGGTGAGAACAGGAATCTTCACTGGACAATAAACTATCATCACAAAGTTCAAATTACTGCCCTCTTAAAAATATATTTATTTTAATTCCTTTCAAAATTGTCTAAAATTCACACTTTTACTCTCCTTTCTCTGATTAGTTGGGATAGTAAAAGCTTCCTTTGTGCCAGCGTCGCCCTCCGTGCTACGGCCCGCCCTCTCTGAGTCAGAAAACTGATCTCTGATGAAACCCTCTGGGCTCGTTTGGCTGCGGATTAAAAGAATTTAAGTAATGAGAGCTCAAGAATTGAATTTGAATTAGAATGACTTTTAAAAGTACAAGTCAATTAGCTAAGGAGGCTACCTAGGTAAAATCATTTCATTCATGACCTTGCCCGTTGGGGTTCTAATGGCCTTATCAATTAGCTTGGCTGTTTCATTTTTCTAGCAACCTGTGCCTAGGGCTGGGACTGGGACTGAGTTGCAGCTAGAATTTGTGCAGCTCCTCTGCAGGTTATCTTAGTGAAGTATATTAGCAATAGATGCCAAAGGAGGGCAATGGACTTTAGAAAGTCCAGTTTGAAAACACTGTATTTGCAAAACATCTGCCACGTGAGCTGCTTTGGCTTCAACGGGTACTTATTTTATATTAAAATTCTTGTAGGATGAAAGTAGGAGTCACGCATTCACTTATTCATTTGGTCACAAGAAAAAATGAGTTATGGCAGAAATTCTCAGTATGTGAATTTTATAATATGATCGTAAGTTTGTCATGTGGTTATAGGACTTTTCCTAAATAACAATGCAGCAAATTGACAGTGACCAGAGGGGAGGTGAGAGGAGGATAATGGGGGAAAGAAGAAGGGCCAAGTCAAGGAACAGGTATATGAAGGACTCATGGACAAGGACAATGTGGTGGGGAAGGATTGAAAGTGGTAGAGGGGTATGGGCAGGACAGGCAAGAGCAGTGGGGGGAAAATGGGGACAAATGTAATTGAACAACAATAAAAAAAGTTTAAAAAAAAAAGAATACACACTTAGAGAGTTCTATATGTACTACCAAGCTTGGTAAACTTTCCCTCATGGGAGATAATGAAGCATGTGTACCCAGAATTACAATTTTAGGAAAAGTGCAGTATGCTGGGTGCCTAATCTGGGGGCTGGCATAAGCCTGCATGATCTCAGAGCTGACTTGAACCTAGAGGAGGGGGGGTGGGGGGTGGGTCTCCAAAGGTGGCATGAGGCAGCACAACCATGACCATGAATCAGGATTACTGTTAAAAAGAGCTGATCCAGGGAATCAAATTCCTTTAAAGAGTGTTAAAGAAATTACAATAGCCAAGTGCTGGAAGCAACCTAAGTGCCCAACAGTAAATGAGTGATTCAAAAAACTATGATACATTTACTCAATGGAATACTATGCAGCAGAAAGAAAGAATGTGCTCCTACCCTTCACGACAGCTTGGATGGAACTAGAGAGCATGACACTAAGTGAAATAAGCCAGGTAGTAAAAGACAAACATCACATGATCTCACCTATAAGTGGAACCTAATCAACAAAATAAACAAATGAGCAAAGTAGAACC